>JARFNZ010008133.1:0-14847 GCA_031763405.1 Balanus nubilus
CATAAATAGCAAGCTATAAGATCCACACTTACATATACTTTTTGCTGACATTTTCAAAACCCTTACATTCCCTTTAAAATGAGGGTCGTGAAAATGGCTAATATGAAGCTCTTGAAACGCTCCTGTACCGCTTTTCCTCAGATTTGAAACTAGGTCAATAGTTTGATATTTAGAGGTCATCAAATGTCAAAATGGCAGAGGCGAATCCAGATGAGGAAGACATGGGGCAAGGCCCCACAAAACGCCCGAAATCGTCACAAAATTTACACATTTCACAGTGTAAAACAAAAAGAGATCAGCAAAGTATATTTATTCACTGTCAAAACTAGATCAACATTTGAAGTTTGCACCTCAGAATACCAATCACTGCCAAGTTTCAAGGAATCTCTCAAGATCGCTTATTCCCTTTAATGGATTCACGGTATTGCAGAGGCTTCTGTTCCTGTGACAAAGGGCACCCAAATGAAGTTCTAAATTTTAACAGTAAAATACACGAGGCCTTGGATCAGAAATGAGTGAGCGAAGTTCATGCGTTATCAGCCGTTGCAAGTAGTAGATCTTCATTCAAGGAGTCGACAGACACAAAAGACTGATGCGTCTTCTTTGTCGGTCTGATATCATATGCAATAGCAAAAGGCAAGCCCTGTATTTTCTGGTATAAGACTTGCGCAATGCTCACAGGCGTCTGTTTTTGCCATAATATTCCTTTAAAGCAGAACAAAGATATGATTGCGAAATTGCTGGAAATACAAGCTTTGAAGTTAGATTTGGGGTCTTTCCAAAATAACGAAATATTTCAGCATGACCTGCAAGACAGCAGAAGTAATAACTATTCTTTTGTAAGTAATATTGTACCAGACAGCCAACATCTATTCAGTATTCTCTGAAGCTAACAGATGCCAATGAAAACGTGAGTACAATTCAAAACTTAGCGGATGCTGTCAATATTCCGGGCAGAGTGCAACGGCAATGGCATATTGATACTTCTCCCTGTTCGAAATGACATTATTTTATTGTTAGTTCTGGAAGCCTTCAAACGGCAAATCTGTAAATATTCTTGCCAGGCAATAAGTGTACAATAAGTGGCCTTGTACAATAAGTGGCAAAATGTCGCCAATCGGAAGCGTTCTGTTCGTACTTCTTACCTGGGTGAGAGCGTTGTCTGCTGCAGTCAGCGACTCGTCGCGTGGAGCGCCGGCTGTCACCCCGGGAGATACTCCTGGTGATGACCAGCTCCTCTGACGTGGAGTCCTCCATCCTGCCGCCACCCGCTGAGCTCCGTCCTCCGACCGAGACTCCGCACAGCGCCGGCCAGCGGCCGATTTAAGCCCGACCTCAAACTGAACTCCGGCCGGACTCGCGGCAAACTCTGATCGACCTCGGATCGAATTCTGACCGACCTCGGGTCGAACTCCGACCGACCTTGTGCCGAACGCTGACCGCCGCCGGGCCACTGCCGCTCTATCCACCTGCCTCTCCGCCGCGGCGCGCCGCACCCTCCTCCGTCGACGGAGCCGACGGTGCGAGTCTCGCGGCGGCGTCGGCCGGCGGCGACACGTCGGGGCGACGGAGCTGTCGACGCCGACAGACGGCACGGCCCCTGCCCCTCCACGGATCAGGGTCATGATCGCCGCGCGCGCCGCACCACGCCGCGCCGGTCGAGGCAGGTCGGGGCTGAACGGCGGACGGCGGACAGAGGCCGGTATTGGCCCGGTCAGCCGTCGGCTCGGCCGCCGGACGAGGCACGCACCGTTCCCGGTAACCCCTTCCGTCGTCGTCGGTCCGACGGTCAGGCACGTTCGTTCTCGCAGAATGCTTCCTATGGCGGATCTTGTGGTCTGCGGATGGAGTGGGATAGGAATAAGACGCAGATGGTTATAGGCGTCACATTGATACGTGGAAATGCGGTACAAATGGTTTGGAGAAAAAAGGGGTACTTTTATATGCATTAGTACCTACCTACGTCTTAACGCGTTGCTATGGCCAGAGCTACTGAATTCTCACCAGTAAATAAATGAATTGGTTACGGTTAAGGAAGGGGTGAAATTCACCCGGCAATCCTATTCTTACGATTTGCTCTTTTGAGTATCGTATCAACCGATTTTAAAGAGAATATTCCACCTTTACTGTGGAGTTTTGAGATGGGATAGCAGATTTGTAGATATAGAAGTCACATGGCTCACTGTCGCTTATTCTAGAACTCGACAACTTCATCAACGGCTCTATAGCATGTTTCATGTACGATTCCGATGGCTTTTGCCAGATGACATGGGTTTTGCCAGATGCACTAGACATTTGATCACCCTCTGACATTGGATACCTTGACAGTGGCGCCAACGCCCGAGCGCCCTGCCAAGCCGCCCGGGCGGTCGGAGGCTGTAGTGAGCGGAGTCGGTAGTGAGAACTTGTAGGGTTGCAGCATACAAAACAGAAGCTTGCTGATCTCTCCAATGATATAAATATATTAAAGATGAGTGAATAAATAACCAGTAACCTCATGCTATGGAAAAAATAAGAATTAAAGCCGGAAAAGTGATATTGAATGTTTGATATTGAGTGAAGCTGTTTGCAGCTTATTCAGCAAGAAGCTGCAAACAGCGAAATATTTAATATCACTTTTCCGGCTTTGCTTCTTCTTTTTCCCTAGCATGAGGTTACTGGTTATTTAATCACTCATCTTCATTATGATTAACCTCACTCAGAGTTTTCAACATCTTAGATATCAATATAATTTATTTATTTATTTATTCAAGCCATCACCAACAGGGTGTCCCCCACTAACAGGTGAAGTCATGTGCGCGGTAAGTTAAACAACACACTTAAAATATAAAATATAACCTATCACAATATCAGTAAAATACACGATGGATACTCTGTAAGGATTATGAACAAGAAGTAAAAGTATACAAAGAAACGGCACAAAAAAAGACAAAGGTAAAAGCAATGTACATGTTAAAAGCAATGTTCGTAAAAAAAACACTGCAAAGGTGATTTAATGTAAATGTTAAAAGCAATGTTCGTAAATAGCACTGCAGTATTAAAAAGATGACATGTATTTCAAGGCATGAGCTTTAGAAGTGCCAGAGGCATCTGCAAAAAAGTCCGCCTCTGGAATGGTACGTAAAAATAAATTGACTAGATATGGTACCCTGAAGAACAATTCCCGTTTCACGGTGTTAACACGCGGACGGGGCTCCTATAACAGTATTTGAGTGCGGGTCGATCGAATGGGTAGATCAGAGAAAAACTGTGAAGGAGAATATGAGAATCTAATCTCGAGTTGAAAAGATTTCGAATGGACAGTAGCTCGTGCTGCATTCGACGTGAGGCTACTGATGGTATCCGGAAGTGATGCAACAGATCATTATATTCCAGAGAGGTGGCGTGTCCGGAGGCTGTGTTTGATAAAAGCCAGATCAGGAATTGATGCTGCACTCGATCGACCCGCACTGTGTAGGTGCCGGCCGCACCCGTCCAGATCATACTGCCATATTCTAAAATCGAGCGAACGTTGGAGAAATAGGCGCACATCAATGCGTTCCTGCTGAATTTTGAGCCTCCTGCACCGGTTTGATACCTGATGTTTGTTTTCTGCCCACGTGAAAAATGCGCTAAAATAGAAAATAAAAACATTAGTACTAATTTATAGCTTCCTTGGTAAAGGTCCCTTCCTAACTCACGAACTATGATGGGTTTTACCTGCCGTTTCTTCTTCCATATCCCTGAAGACGCAACCTAGAACATTCGTGAATAACTGGTCGGACCAATATTTCGTCGGCATCCCCGCATATTCGCTCCACTTTGCGTTCGGTAACACGACGAAAAGGTGAATGGGTGAATTAGCCCGACGAACTGGGTGAATTAGCCCGACGAACTTGTTCAGTCGGAGAGCGAGTGTTCAAACCAGTCGTCGGAAGCGACTTTCTTCTGCAGAGGGAATTATTGCAAATGTGACAATTGGAAAATTACTAAATGATAAACACAATAATTTCTGTATCTGAGCAGTTTTGTAAAGCTGGAAAGTCTTACTACCAAACAATATAGGTCGATGTGAAGTTGTGCAGCAGATGATAAAACAGTTTGTTGTTTCAGAATGCATGGGCAGGGAATTCGTCATAGAACGAATTTGTTGGATTCGTCGAAGAGGGAATTGCTCGTGTTGCCGAACTTGCCCTATGATGAGCATAGTACCCATGTCATTGCTTCTCACGGTACCGAAATGGCATCGCCACACATCGTGACGCATCGCAACGCAATGCATGAAAAAGCAACCGCGTGGAATGGGCCTAAGGGGGTAACTTTTTATGTCATAACATTCTCTGTTTCTTATGCTCTCTAACGGTATATCATTTACCCCTGGTATCTACTTCTGTCTTGAATAAAAAATAACAAACGTGCTTACATGTTTTCCTTGACGTAAATTTTTGCGGGCCTGTGTCTTGTGTTCCCGTAACCTGACGACCTTACAAAGTCGGAAATCAAAATGCCTGTAGCGTCTGCACATATCTGACTGCCGCCCATGGTGCCTTGCAGGGGACCATGCAGCGTTGTGCAGAGATGCATCCACCGACTGACCGGCCAACAGTTCGCCGTTGTCTGACTAACTGACGCCCATGGTGCCTTGCAGGGGACCATTCAGCGTGGTGCAGAGATGTATCCACCGGCCGACCGGCCAGCAGTTCGCCGTAAAGATCGTCGATGTAGCCAAATTCACGGCCAGCCCCGGCTTGGGCACAGAAGGTAATGACCACAACTCAAGAGCCACGGTTCCTGCCGCCACTTCCGGTCCCGGGCCGAAATAAGGCAGCTTAGAGGTGGCCAAATCGATCGCCCGTTTACCCGTGAACACAGACATTTGACGGCTCCCAGCCGGTGGACCTGCCAAGTTCCCCGGCCGCCGCCTCGTCCCAGGGCCGCCGACGCCGCCACTGGGCACAGCCTAACCTCCCAGTGCACCTGCCCCCGTCCAGCACCAGCTGACCCACTCCCGGCCGACACTACCACTCGAGTGAGGTCGCCACGTGACCCGGGGTCGGGCCGCCGTGCTATGCAGGTCCGGCCCTCCCCCCCCCCCCCCCCCCATGTACGGAATTTCTTCCTTCACTGGCGGCTGTGTCGGCATTTTTGCTTCATTATTGTGTTGATAGATTACTATATTGCTTTACTATAAATTTAGCTCGAAAATTTTGAATGGAAGGATTTGCAAGGTAGGAACCTGCTAAGCAGAGCTTGTTGCGCAGGTGTGCCCCTAGTTGTGCCCCTATTGCCCGATCGGGCAATGCCGGGGAACCGACAGAATTTAGAGACAAGTTTAACATACCCGAACTACTTGGAAAAGGCCCGCCCCGCTCATTGGCGTCAACTGGCCTTGAGTGCGGCCGCTGCCACCGACCGCAGGCCATCCCAGTCAGGAGCAAACAGCGAGAGCCGAAGCAGCTTGATCCCGGGCCCTCACTACCGGTTGAGTCGGAAGCCCAGCTCTCTCCCTACTGAGCTACAGGAGCGGGCAATGTTGAGTCATTTAAGAGGAATATTCAAACACCAGCTTCCGCTTTATATATTGAGTGTTTTCAATTGCACTATGTGTGCAAGGAACATACACATATTTGTAAGGCTTTACTCGCGTTCTGACGAGCATGTCTAGCTCAGCCGATGTCTCGTGTATATTTCTAAGTTCAGCTCTGCTCATTCCTTTTGCATCTACTCCGCCGTCATATCTCAATCAGATATGGTCACAATGTAATTCGTCTCCCCGAGCCCATCCAGCCAGTCCGGAATCATCACCAGTGTCGCGGTTGGCTGTGGACTTTGCGCCGTTCTGGCTGACGTGGTGTCTGATCCCGCCGGCGGTGCTTGGTGACCGACCTTGACCTGTGCTGACCTGTCCGTGGCTTCAGACCTGAAGCGGGAGGCCACCATCTGTCACATGCTGAAACATCCGCACATCGTGGAGCTGCTGGAGACGTACTCGTCCGAGGGCATGCTCTACATGGTGTTCGAGTAGTGAGTACTGGCACTGCCTGCGTGTAAACTTCAGTGCACTCATGGCATGATGTATGTACTGTCAGACCGATGTGCGGTTGCAGACTCGGAGATGTAAGATTCTGACAAGTGTTAATCGTAATAGGCCGGATCGGGCCGGGTCTGATCGCCGGGCCGGGCCGCTCATGTTCATGTTTTTTTTCTTTTTCACCACGGCATGACTGGTGAGCGCGAAGACGCGTGAATATTCTTGAATATTGAATACGCTGAATATTGCTAAAGATCTACACATTACCCGTGCTGATTTCTATTGACCTTTGCTGTCTTGTGCTGACTCATTCTCAAATGTGATGCTCTGTTCCGGCTGCCCGACACCCGAGCTCTGACGCTGTCAATTTTGCCTCGTCAGCATGGACGGTGCCGACTTGTGTTTCGAGATCGTCAAGCGGGCCAACTTGGGCTTCGTCTATAGTGAGGCAGTGGCCAGGTAAGTCTGGCCTTGGATTCTTTACAATTATTTGGTAACATTTCCTTGGTTGTGACCCTCTGTCGCTGTTTTATTTGCCATAGATGTATTCATGCCGACTTGGCAGTGCCCAAGTTGTGCAAACCCTCGTCAGTGCAAGAGGGGTGGTAGCCACTCCCCCCTCGGGTTTCCGTGAATTATTTGCGTATTTATTGATGGATCACGACGAAATTTTTCGGTGCCGCACTGCTCACCAATATGAAACTTGCCCTGCTAGTTTAGAAACCGTGACCCTCATGACTCATGACTCTTAACCCTTTTCTCATGGTCACGTCAAGCGCAAATTGGGTTCCGTGGCATATCGACGCTTGTAACTCGCGCGCTTCCTTCTTTTTGTTGCTCAGGAGTATATAAATAGGCGTGCAAATGTGACCTATACGATTTCCACTGAGTTCACGACCTCACAAAGGTCAACCAAGGTCACTGATCTCAGATGACTTGAAATGACGTTTGGGAAAAGTGGTCAGCTGAGATATCAAATGCATCATAACGCGTTCTTCTGACCACAAGGAACGTTCTGGTCTTCAGAGCCCGGTGCTAGCTTGATTAGAAATCATTCTATCGGCATAATGGTATTTTGTGATTTGTGGATAATTGACCTGACCTCAGAGGTCACTAAATGATTCAGGACCTTAAAATCGGGTATCAACGGCTTTCTCTCGTCACAAAGAACGCGCTCGTTCTTTTTAAATCATATTTTTAGCTCTTTTAGGGGCGAATCGGCAGGGGTAGTTCCATCAACCCCCTCCCCCGCCACGGACACGCAGCAGTTTTGCCCCGCACTGGCGAGGGTTGATGGGCGCGCTTCCACTGTCAAAAAGAGCACCATTTAACTGAACCTCATAGAACCACATAAGATGTGATTCCGTGCCATTCTCCCAAATAGATGTTTGAGAGCCGTCAGCTGCCCTTCTAGACACCATTTTACGTGTGACAATGCGGGCTGACCGTTAGTGAACATAACCGACGCGCAGAAACATCTTGTGGACTAATTTTCTCACTACCCCAGTTGTAACCCATTGGTGATTACAAATATTTGAATGGTTTGCACCGGTGTACTATTATTATTGCCGATTTTGTCTCGCCTGTCGCCACTGGCCGACCGGTGCACCTCGTCACTGCGGCATATCAGTCGTCCCCTGACCGCTGACCACTGACCACTGACCACTGACCACTGACCACTGACCACTGACCACTGACCACTGACCACTGACCCCTGACCCCTGACCTGTGACCCTGTCGGGCAGGTGTCGGGCAGTCTGACGGAGCAGGACGGGGTGCTGACACTGACATCTGACGTGTCCGGAGAGGTGTCGCACGTGCAGGTCGTGCCTCAGCCAGACGCCATCCACGTCTTCACTGAGGTCAGTGCTTTCAGAGCTAGAAGGCCTGCTTGGACCATGATCACGGTAGTTTGGACCAAAAGTACATCGTCTCCTTTGGCGATAATGTAAACAACGGTTAAAATCAACGTAATAAATTGTGTGACACTGATGGTAAGGCTCAAAAGTACAGCCGGATCACCTAACAGGAGAAATTAGGAAATGTTTTAAACTCAATTACAGCTCTAAAAATAAGTGCATGATTATGATCTGCACTATTTTGGCATGATGGCATCCACCGTAAATATGGCACGGAATTTGGCGCATTTTATACGTTCCTGTAGTGGCGCGTTCTCCTACAATTTGTTTACATTTCTTTTACGTTGCCAAGAGTATTCAAATTCGCCGCAGAGGATTGACCAAAGTCGGGCGGAATCCGAAGACACAGTAAAGGGCATTGCGTACTTAACATAGCCGTAGCATTTGCGAATCGTATCATGTATCATGTTATCAATCATGTTTGCTAAAGATAAAGAGAGGCTTGTGTTTGATTACAAAATGAATAAAGAATATAACTTTTAACGGAAAACCCGACAATAACACAATATGGTACGTTTTAAAATCTTAATGAAATTTCTCCTTCAAATGTATAGTGAGTCTTACTAACGTCTTACTTACTTACTAACTAATGTCTTACTAACGTCTTTTCATCATCATCAACGTCTTTCGTGAGTCGGTTAGGTTAGGAAAAGTACCTAAGGTTTTCCTAAAACTAGTGCGAAAAAAACAATCTTTAAATGAAGATTCCAGACGATTGAAGGCGAACTTTGCGAAACTGACTGGACTGGTTTAACAGGGGAAACAGACTCTATCACGTACCAAATTTTGTATTTTAGATGACATTGTCCCTTTGAATCACATGATGCTGTCAAGCATTAGATACGTCTAGATTCTGGTCTCTATTTGAACTTTAATTTCTCGTGATATACCAGAAGTGAAGGATATTATACCGGTTGACTGAGATCCTGTGAGATCCAGAACTGTGAACCTGTTCTATGATACCTAATGCCAGCAAAAGTGTCCCATCGTTGATACGTTGGATATACTGCAGCATCTTGTTCCCGACTTAAACTTTCCCCCTGCCACCAGCGGCTTGACCCCTCCCTTCCTCCCTGTCTCTCTCAGGACAGGCGGGTGTTCGCAGTCTGCAGTGTGTTCCCTTACCCCTCCCCTGTGTCTCTCAGGCGGGTGTTCGCAGTCTGCAGTGTGTTCCCTTACCCCTTCCCTGTGTCTCTCAGGCGGGTGTTCGCGGTCTGCAATGTGTTCCCTTACCCCTCCCCTGTGTCTCTCAGGCGGGTGTTCGCGGTCTGCAGTGTGTTCCCTTGCCCTCCCCCTCCCCTGTGTCTCTCAGGCGGGTGTTCGCGGTCTGCAATGTGTTCCCTTACCCCTCCCCTCTGTCTCTCAGGCGAGTGTTCGCGGTCTGCAGTGTGTTCCCTTGCCCTCCCCCTCCCCTGTGTCTCTCAGGCGGGTGTTCCCTTACCCCTCTCCTGTGTCTCTCAGGCGGGTGTTCGCAGTCTGCGGCTGCCGGAGCCCAAGTTCCGTCGGGCGGGCGGCGGCGCGGCGGCCGGCGGCGACGCCGTGGCTCCCATGCCGGGCGTCGTGGAGAAGGTGATGGTCGCTGACGGCGACCAGGTGCAGGCCGGGGACCCGCTCGTCGTCATCATCGCCATGAAGATGGAGGTGAGGAGCAGGGGGAGTGGACGGGTGGGGAGGGTGATGGTAGGGGACGGGTGGGGAGGTGCTTTGAGACTGGACAGAGGGAGATTAGTGGTCATCCCTCCTCATTCTTTCGACGAGTGCGTTGGAAAAATATTTAGTTGTATTTTAAAATATCGACATCAGTTTATGATACGAGCATCCAAGTATTATTGAGCGCAAGTTCTTGATGATCTTTATCAGCTAATGAGATAATGATTTAGTTATGGTTGTCAGAACATTTGCCATTGTGCGGCTGTGTCACGCTGTCTCCCTCAGTCGGTGACACGCACACCTGTCCTCCAGCTATCGACCAGTCCCCCTGGGTGCGGGTGTGGTTGCGGGTGCGGGTGCGTGTGCGTGTGCGTGTGCGTGCGTGCGTGCGTGCGTGCGTGCGTGCGTGCGTGCGTGCGTGTGTGCGTGTATACACCTGCCACCTCTGACGGTTGACTCGGATGGTCTGTTCCCAGTACGTGATCAAGGCGCCCTCTGCCGGCGTGGTGGAGAAGGTCATGTTCCGGGTGGGCGACAACGTGGCCAAGAACGCCCTGCTGGTGCACATGCAGGCTCAGGAGGCTGACGAAGGCGCTGCCGACTCATCCGACACTGACTAAACCGCCTCGACTCGGACTCGAGTCGGCGCGACTCGGTCCAACTGTGCAGATACTGACGGAGATTCCTCAGTCGATGTCTGAGATCGGGACGCTACACAAGGCAAGCCTTCCTTCCTATTATACTCATCGATTGTGGCTGCTAGAGGGGATGCAGGGATGCAAAGGGATGGAGGGATGTGTGGAGGGAAGTGTAACGGAACCGTTACTGTGGCAGCTCAAAAGCCTGGCAGATTCGAATCGGCACTCTGGTGATGTCCCAGCTGAGCTGAAGTGAAGACGGCGGCGGTTCTGGCCCAGATTGAGCCAGTCGTGTGGGAGGTGGAGGGGTGGGGGAGAGGGCTGCCCGGCCACAGCTGGCGCCGTGGCCTGGTGTGTGCTGAGCCCGGCCTGGGTGGTGGAACAGCTGCGCCCCGGACTCTGAAGGTCACTAGGTCAGTGGTGTCAGCAAGGTGAGGTCAGTAGGGACCGGTACCCGTGCACAGGAATAGAGGAGCGCTGACGATAACACATTAGTACTGGTGCTGGGTTGTGGATTGACCACGATCTTGTAGGATGTGATCATGAAGCCGGTGTGATAATTTAGTGTATCTTAGTGTGTTTATCGATGTCAAAGACAGTTGGCCTATTGAGGACAAGTGCAATACAAAGTTGTGTGCATACATTTATTATTTATATATTCACGAATGGGCGAGGACGCAATAACGGGCATCGAATGGTCAGGTCTGCTCGTTTACTCTCGGCATTTCACGCCACCATTACTTCATCAGTCTCGTATATTTCTCGGAAGGCACCACGACGGAAGATCGCATTGACAATATCACTCATCGTGGACAAAAATCCCTTTCCTAGGTTTATCTCTCCACCGGCAAGTGGTTTTACACAGACATGCTACGACAAGTCCATCACAGCATGTATAGTATACTAACAACTCCTCTCATTTCCGTCGTACATCACACCACTCGCTGAAGGTCATCGTTCCAGTTCTAGCAGACTCCGGGTACTGTCTGGCTATTTTCGTGTCGGTCCCGGTGTCCTCTGCTCCCCGGCCGGCCCCGTCGCCGCCTGGTGCCGTCTGGTGCCACTCTATCTCACTTCATGATGCGTCAGAGCGGGGGGGGGGAGGGGGGGGGCCACAGCGGGGAACTCCCGCCCAGTCTCCGGAGTCGAAAACAGGAGACGGTCGCCCCCGCGGCCCGGCAGCGTGCGCCCGGTTACTGGCGCCGGGCACCCGTGACAGGAAACGCTCTGGAAACATCGGCCGATAATAAGGCACCCGGAAGGTACCCTCGCCGTCTCTCGGATGTTTTGCACAGACCGTGACGTCGTCGTCTGTCTCCCATTTTTGTCTCGTGCGCGATTTTTTTAGTCAGACGTGCTTGAAAGAAGGCGGTAGGCAGCTCTTCTGAGGTTGTTTTTTTATGACGTGCCTGTGAACTTGCCAGTGGTGAGCTTCTCAGCCACTCTGTTTACGAATACCGTCACATCCGAACACATGCCACTCTGTATACGAATACCGTCACATCCGAACACATGCAGCTGGCTGATGTCAAGCACCGTCCCTATCCATCACAATTACACCACGAGTTCCGCATGGTCCTCCAATTTCAATTCAGTGTGCACTAGCAGAGCTGTTTCCGTGCAAGTCCAGTCCACTTAACAGCACCGTCATCGGTTCCCAGCGTCATACCGCCCATGATACATTGCTGGGCCCGTCTACCACCGACGATATCTTCTCCACGTACCGCCAGTCACATTTACTGCACTTTCTCGGCACCATCCCCCTCGGACGGCGTTTTCACGGACTAGCCTGTCGGCTGACCTCCTCCCGGCGCACGGGAACCTCACTGCCCTCGGCTGCACTCCGGCCGGACGTTTCTGTCGCTTCCACGGCTCCATTCTGACCCATGCAGCGCCCTGTCCGGCCACACTGAACTCACGCCGAACTCACTCCGACTCAGTCGGCTCAACTCATGCCCGGCACCCCGACGTGTTGCGCGGCGTCCTTGAAGTACTTTCTGCCGTACGAGCGGACTATTTGGGTGAAGTCGAGTCGCTTCAGCGCCGCCTCCAGCTGGCACTGCGCCTCGAACTCGAACACCTTGACGATGGAGTCCTTGCAGCGCTTGATGAACAGCTCGCTGATGGCGGCCAGCAGGGAGTCTATGGGGAACAGGCCGTCGGCCTCGGCGTCAAGGTCCCTGCGGAGACGGACAGGGGCATTAGTTCCGGCACGCACCGCGGGCTCTACGGCGGCAGTTCGGGGCTATCAGGGAAAGAGCGACATCATCCACTTCAACGTCCCACGACCACAAACATGTTTTCCTACGTGTAGACCATCTCCCTTTTTCTCACTGATTCCACCGCCGTTGTAGTGATCTCACACTTTCGGTGAATATTTTCTCCATTTTCCATTTTTGTTGTGGTGTCACTACTACACTACCCCACCAGTTTCGGGACTGCATGACCTGTATTTCCGCAGAAGTTTCCAATCCTCAAAGTCGGTGGTAAAGATTAGTTAGGTTCGATTCGGTCGGACCTTGGCCCCGCTGCACGGCAGCGGTGTCGGGTGTCTGACAGCACCGCGCTGATGTGCCGTCTTTCTCTGCGTCCGATGGCACCAGGTGGCAGGGGATGTTCACCTGTGTCGGAACTGCCCCACCTGTGTCAGAACTGCCCCACCCGTGTTGGAACTGCCCCATCCGTGTCGGAACTGCCTCACCTGTGTCGGAACTGCCCCACCTGTGTCGGAACTGCCCCACCTATGTCGGAACTGCCCCACCTATGTCGGAACTGCCCCACCTGTGTCGGAACTGCCCCACCTGTGTCGAAACTGCCCCACCTGTGTCGGAACTGCCCCACCTGTGTCGGAACTGCCCCACCTGTGTCGGAACTGCCCCACATGTGTCGGAACTGCCCCACCTGTGTCGGAACTGCCCCACCGGTGTCGGAACTGCCCCATCTGTGTCGGAACTGTCCCAACTCTCTCGGAACTGCCCCACCTGTGTCGGAACTGCCCCACCTCTGTCGGCCGACGGCGACACAGAGACGGCATGTGATGTTGGCCGGCTGCATCAGCTCGACCGGAATGCAGCAGGTGCTGAACAGAACACTAAGGTGGCTATTTTTCAGACGGAGGCTGAGCGCCGAAGGCGCGAAGCCGTAGTCCAACAATCGATCGGAAACGGTCCCAAGTCATGTATGTATGTATGTATGTATGTTTCTCGAGGATATATCATAGTTCAAAGAATTTAGTGAAGCCAAACTGATATCAGCGGAGTGCGGTGCCTAACGAGTGCGTGGCGCGTGATCGTAGTTCCCATAGGTTTGACACTGACTGAGGGTCTCTGAGCGAGACATGACACGCGGCAGTTATGCAAATACTTGATATGATTTTAAAATCATACTGTAGTCAATGATCAGTATATTGACAGCGAGGAAGTCTTTCAGAACGACGACGATTTTTACGGAAAGATATATTTCCTAATATCGAGGTGAGGATCTCACTGCCTGCTGGATTGGTGTCTGATAACGTCCTCCGCTCCGCAGCTAATGACTTCCTGGTGGCGGATAGCCTGTGTTCGGCGGACACTGTTTGCGGCCAGCAATTGATATGACCTGCGAGCACCACGTGCAGCGACGTTGAATAGACGGTGTTGTGGATGCCACCGCCCTGCCGGTAAACGATCTGGTGATTGCGCTGACACTGCAAAGAGTGGCACACATTCTGTAATGAGTTGAACGCTCGGCGACATAGTGTTGCATCGCGGCGTTAGACTAAGCTCCGCTTCGACTTCTCTGCTGCCGCCTGGTCGCCAGCGCTGAGGTACCATGTATGCACCATGTATGTACCATGTATGCACCATGTATGTACCGTGTATGTACCGTGTATGTACATACAGCGCCGTCACGCCGCCCGCGTGCTGTGTCAATATGTCAACATATGTATAGGTGTGTCAATATGTCAACATTGTTTTTAGCAGATTATAACAAAAACATGTTCAGCAAACTAAGCAAGATATAACAGCATACCGTACCAACAAACACAAATCGACAAAACTCCCCAGAAAAACGTTAAAATTCCAACATTTTCCAATTTTTTGTTCCCTGAATATGCATATCTACAGATATTTTAAAGGTGTGTCTACTGTTTTGTAATGCCCCAAACATTTTGTATACGATAAGTAGCAATTTATATCACGTTTGAATGTGATAAAAGTGATAGGCCCCGAAAATGGAATTTTTGCTTAAAATGTTTCGGCTTATTTCGGTAAGGATATCGATTAACACGCGCTGTGGAGTGGGTCTCACAATTCAGCGCACTGGAGGGAGGGGGGCAGAATCTACCCCCCCCCCCCTGATCTCAGCTCCTATAAGAGGTAGAATAACGAAATTTGGAGGGTGGGAAGGGACGCTGGAGAACTCTTTGTTGTGCAATTTTTATGGCTCTAGGTTATTTTTTTAAAGGTCAATTGAGGTCAAATTTCCAAAATTTTATCAACTTAAGGCCTAAAAATCTGACCTTCATATTTTTCGCTCTAGATAAAAAAAACTATGATAGCTAGGAAGAAAATAAAAAGCAATCGAATCCTCTTGAAATTCCCTATCGTACTATTGTCCTCAGATTTGACCTCAGGTCAATAGTTTAGGC
>JARFNZ010008244.1:0-14845 GCA_031763405.1 Balanus nubilus
GGGGCCCCCCCCCCCCCCACCTACCCGCCCGTCCCACGGCGGTGCCGCCCCCCCCCCCGGACTGGGCTGCCAGCAGCTGAGGTGTCGGCAAGACACCGACTGACGACCATGACCGAACGCCGGGTCAATAAACAACCCTGACACAAGACAACTGGCGGATCTGTATCGATAGTGCTGCACATTCATAGCGGGACTGGAATCTCAATATCGATTGAGTAGTTCGTTGATTCTGGATGGTTATCTTACCTGGGTCTGATTATATCGGGGGTCAGCGGGTGACTAACATGTTTTGGGTTCGACTGCTGCGCCGGCGTGTCTCACGGTTTGGCGTGGCGCCCGTGCTGCGATGCGCGCTGCGCCGCGCCCTGCTCCGTCGCCTTTGTTTGTCAACCTTTCCCCAGAACAGCGGATAGCTGAAGTTAGGTAGGCTTCTGAGATGGTGGTCTCAATTCGCCATTTCATGAACGTCTGTTTTGGTCCTGTATGCTGAAACGCTGTTATATCCGACTTCGCCGTGCGAGGCGCTAAACTGCGACGGTTGGACACACCAGAAGACCAAGGCACCGTCACATGTTGAGCTTAATGCCGTCTGAGTCAGAACATGCACTGTAGATTGTCACTCAGCAGTGTTTTGCAGCTTTGCCACACACGGCAGGGAGTCGGCAGGTGTGCTCCCCCGCCCCCCCCCCCCCCCTCTCCCACCCCAGTGCCCCACTCGCCGCCGTCACCGCCGCCACCCAGCTGTGGTCGGGGAGTGGGGCCGGCAGGGGCGTATGTCGCTCCTGGGGCCGGGGCGGCCGCCGTCATCCGCAGGCTCGGCGTCAGACCGGGCTGTGGAGTCGGGCCTGAATGAGGCATCTGACTCGGGTTGACCCCTGGCTGGGGCTGCCGTCGGCTGCTTGGCGAGTCATGACGGTTGCCGTGGCTGGTGGTCGGGCCTGCGTCGGCAATCGCCTGTCAGCGCCCTGAGCTGTAGCGGCGTCAGGCGGGCGACGGCTGACCGCCGACAGCTAGTCTGATTGGCTGAGTGAGCCAATCAACATCTCTGGTGTGAGTTTTCGCGCGGTGCGTAGGTACGCTGGGTCGGTGCGAGTCTTCCGTCCTGGACGCCTTGGACAGTAGCGTTATCTTGCGGCGCGGTAGTGCTGCCACCTGGAAACATTTGGCATGTTCGCGCTCCACCGCCGCATTCCTGACGAGGAGACGTTCCTTCTCACGTGAGTGGCTCTTCTGTCAATTCAATCAACCCTCCACCCATTCTCCATCAAAACGCCGACCTTTGAACCCCTCCTTCCTTGAGTGGCTGATCTAGCAGCCACTAACTCGGCTGTAAACTCCACTGACATCAGCTCCGGCCGCTGTTTCGTTGGTCGTTGCAGTCCGGTGCTGGTAAGCGGCGGCCCAGGTTTTCGCCGTGGGGCGGCGGCCAGAGGTGCGCGCCGTCAACAAGTGCTCGTGGCTGGCGGCCGGACCGGTATGTCGGGGAGGGGAGGGTTCGATCGATGTCGGCTGGCGGCGCGCGGTCGGCTCGAACAGCGGCTCAGTTTGACGCCACCGCAGCGGGGTCGCGGCCGCTGCCGTGCCCGGTTGTGCTCTGGTGCTCAGTCGGTCGTCGCTCCCGGTCACTCTGTCGTTGTTCGGCCGTCGGTCGGTCCGGCAGCTGGTCGCCAGGTTCTGGGCTTACGGCGGCCGCTGACGGCTGAGCTTGACGTGGTGTCGTGTCAGCCGATATGGTGTCAGCCGGTACACAGCAGGTCACCTACACATTCGCTCAGCCGTGTCAGGTCAGCAGAGGTCGGGGCTATGACCGGGGACTGGGGTCGGAGCTGGGACCGGGGGCTGGGGGTCGGAACTGGGACCTGGAACTGGGGGTCAGGGGTCGGAGCTGGTACCGGGGACTGGGGACTGGTGCTGGGATCGGGACGAGAGCTCAGCCGTTGTCGGACTAGGTGCCAGGACCTCGTCATATGTAGGTATGTCAGGACGGTGGCTTGTCAACACCGTAGTGCACCAGTTCTACTACTCGAGTTAATGTATGATACATCACCACGAAACAAATTTTAACTTTTCTCTTTCCTTATGGCGGTGCTAGTTTAGCCTGCAATATTTAATTTTCGGTCCCTGAAATAGCTTATTTTCACGCTCTGCTTACTTTATTGGTTGTTGGGAGCTCGTTGGTAGTGCTGGCTTACCCGCCAAAACTGTTGTGTTTTGTGGGAGTGTTGACCTAATTTATTGTAGTTAGCTGCACGGGTTTCAGGTAATCAGTTCTGCTGTAAAGCGGGTGGTAAATTGATATAGAGTGCGCGCTACTTCACGGTAAGCAACGTTTCCATCAGAAATGTAAACGGCACAAATAGAAATGCGACGCGTTTAGACTTAACATTTTCGTAGCGTAATATTTCCCATTCACCTTATGCATAAGGTATGGGTGCCATATAACCGTGTCCGTTGCGGCGGCCCTATCTCCCCTTCCCAGGTACCTAAGTCTTTTTGCGCCACCTTGTAATTCCCTTTATTTAATAGATTGTATAAAATGAAACGTCGTTTTGAGCATAATGAATATAATTGAGAAGAAATAAAATAATAACCTGATGCTCATATTAGTTAGGAAAAAAGTTATAATCCAAAATATGTTTTCAGGGCTGGCCCTTCCTCAGTGGATACAAATATTACCTCAGTGAATACAATAACGGCCTTCTCTACGTTTTCCTAAGATTTTGAAACCGATCGGCCAAAAACTGTGGCTGTGGCACGATCGCGTCAATCACCATCGGTAACAACCGCAAACTGAGGTAAGGTCACGTGAACTGGCCCTGTGACCTGACCTGAGATGACCTGGGATACAAGATTTTACGCCATGTGCGTAATTGATGTAAAAAACGAGTTTGCAAAAACGGCTGAAAACCCCTGAGCCGGGCATTAAAACGCTCCCCCCCCCCCCCCCCCCCCCCCCTGCGCCACGGCGCGGTTTAATTTTTAGGTACAATACTGTGGACGCGTAATGATTGCTTGCCGCTTACATAAACCTGCTAGAAAATATTGATGGTCTGGTCATATCCTCTATCTTTGTGTTGGTCTAGGACTTCAGCTGAGTGGCATTTTTAAACATCTTTCTCAGCGACACAACCTTCGGACGGCTCGTAAACCATAGCAATAATCATTAATCACTGTTTAGTGGAAATTGCACTTTATAACCCCAGGCCAGAAATATAAGGGTTAGTTGGTTGTTGCGTTGGCAGGCCATTCAGTAGCTTTTGATGGTCACTGTCGCTATCCTGTGCGATCATTGTCCGTTTAATCCGCGCCGTGGCAGTGCTCGGCGCCACCTTCGCTGTGCCGGGGGGGGGGGGAGGGGATATTTGAAGCTCCCTTCGAACTCGATTGTTATGACACTTAATGGAAATGGAATACAGCGTTCCAAGCTCCTGAAAAATAATTTCGAAACCGCATCGGTCATTTTCGTTCAGTTCAAAATTGAGGTCACCAGAGGTCATTAAAGGTCAAAGTTTCGAAAAAATATCGACATATTTAGGATTTTCCGCCATTATCACGTGAACTATGATACACAGGAAGGAACAGAAAAAAAACAATGAAAAGCTCCCGAAGCGGCACAGTAACTTAGTCTTAAGTAGTCTTAAGATGCTTAGGCTTGAGAGGTCATCAAAGGTCGAAATGTACGTTTTCTACGAAAACGTGTTTGAATATAAAGATAGAAAGATGATCAATAACATGACAGTTAATGTTTATTTTTATACAAATTGGCCAGAAAATCGGAACAAGCTTTCGTCATTACAACATCGTCAGGTTCTCTGCCATATTATTGATCATCTTTCTATATTTATATTTAATCATCATGGCTAAAACTACCATCCAATATATAAAAACGTGTTTTCATTCATAGTTTTTTAACTAATAAGGTTAGGGAAATTATTTTGACTCCATCGTGTTTTTTTCGTCAAGGCGCGTCGAAACTATATACATGGTGACCTTTGGAGGTCAACTTCAACGTAGTCAACTAAGGTCAACTAAGATTGGCTAAGGTCTAAGGTCAACTAAGGTTTGAATCTGACGATGCCGTAAGGCGAAAGCTTATTCCGATGTCCTGGCCATTTATTGTATAAAAATACATACTAACTGCCATGTTATTGATCATTTATTTTTACTTAAGGTCAACTAAGTGCCAAGGAGCCGAGTTAGCCGAGACAAAGTCCTCCGGCACGAGGCGGGTGGCGCCGAGTCCCGGTTGGCGCGGGTCTAAGGTCGCCAGAAGCATTTGTGTGGGTAAATCGATGTTTTTTCACTCTTGTGTGTGACGAGGGACTCCTGTGACTTGATAGAGAGGCGATACCACCCCAAGAGCGCTCCGACACGGTCACCTTTGAATATGCACAATTGTAAGTTTAGGTAACATTACGCCTTTGGTGTTGCATGGAAAGAATCTAGTTTTAAATTTTCTGACCGAACCCCTCCCCGGTAGCCGACTTGCCCTCCCCCCGCCCCCAACAACCGACAGGTGGATCTACCAGCAGAAGACATCACCCTCCTGCTCCTTTTTTAACTTGCGCCCCGCTGGGGGGGGGGGGGGGGTAAATTTTACCCCCTCACGGATTTTCGCAATAACTTGAAAACGATATCGACGTGAAACTTTCGCTACCTTATCTGACATAAATTTTATGTCTTCCTAGAAAGCTTCGAAAAAATCGATCGGAAACTTTTTTCAGAAAATTACTTTGAGTGACGTTATGTCAGGCTATTTTCGGTTTAAAATCGTCAAATGTTTGATCGCTAATAAAACATCGAGTTTTGAAGCAAAATGCAAAAATAAGCCGTCAAAAGAAAGGAAACGCGTTCTCTTACAAATTGCCATCTTGGATTTTTTAAATTTGTGTTTTTTGAGCCCTAAAATAAAAAAAATCATATTTGGGGAAAAATGGACACAAAATCAAAAAATTTGAATTTGTTAAAAAAATTGCAATATATGTAATAGAACTACATCTGATCAGTTGCTATACCAGATTTCGAATAAATATCTTAATTTTTGACCCCCAAATGGCTCAAATATGTGTACAATCTGAAGACGTTTTTTAATTGCGTTTTTGAGGCCTTTCTAGACCACTTACGTAAAAACAAATAACACCATTGGATTCCTGGGACAAAACTGGTTCGTTATCAGGTGCTTTCTGTTACAAATTATGAATTTCAAAATTTGACCTTTTTGACCTTTTTGCCTGAGCTCACTCAAAATGGGGTAAAATGGTAAAGTGAACGTTACCATCGATTTCTACGTCTGAAAGAACCCATAAAACATGTATCATACGGCTTTTATGTAACTTTTGCTCATGGTGACCTTTTGTGACCTGACCTTGACCTGTACTTATCATGGGCCTCATACTCTAGCAGTGCCTTCCTCTAATACTTGGAAGCATTTTTGCTGAGTTTGGGCTCGCTGCTATTGATGGGCTGGCCTCTGCAGCCAATAAATCGAAAACAGGTGATTTTGACCTTTGACCTGACCTTGGCCTGACCTTTGACCTTGTTAAAAAAAATTAATGTGTTGTTTAGAGTTGTTTTGTCGAGAGCTTTCATTTGCTGCCTCGCGCATCCCGCTGCGACGCTTGGTTCGGAAGATACGAGAGGAGGGGTTAAAATTTACCCTCCAGCGGGGCGCGTTCGGCTGGAGACACCAGCGGGGCGCGGGTTAAGAGACTTAAGAGGGTTAAGAGGGTTAAGAGACTGGATTAAGGAGAATAGACATGCCCCTCGTATGGGCGTCTCTCCTTTATACCGCCGGTACAGTTAGTGGAGGTGTTTTTCAGGTTAGGCCTGTGGAACAGCACGGCGTCCAATTTCGCCGAGCTGTTGCCTCTGGTTAGCGTGCTGCGCGGCCGCCGCCTGTCAGTCGGCGAGTTTGCCGCGACTTCTCTCCTGTCAAAACGGGCACGGCGCGGCCGGACACAAACAGGCTGCCGGCGTATAGGGTTTCTGACAACTGATCGATCGGGGCGAATTTCAGGTGAAATTTCGCCAAGCTAAGCTTTCGAAAATTACGCTAAGCGGAGCGCCGTTGTCTTTGGTATTGATAGACATATAACTAAGCCGTTTGGGGCAATCATACGATTGATATGACCCTGTGTGAAAGGTAGGTCATGTTTCGAGTTCGACTTCGATTATTGTTTTTATGATTCCTACTCACAATACTTGGCTCACAATCTGCATGACTTTTCACATGGTGATTAACAAACTGAACTCATCACTGTCACCAGAATTGGGAGACGAGTCGACCGGTGGCGCCTGGGCCCGTCGTGGCCGTCCAGCGCCCGTGCCGCTGACAGTCCGAGCGGGGCCGTCATAGCCGGGCAGCCCGCGTCAGTGCATGTTTGGCCTGTGCACGTCATAGTCCTATCGCGCACCAGGGAACTAACGATCCCCCACGGGACACGGTATCGCCACAGTCACGGCCGGCCGTTGCCAGTCATCAGTCTGCTCCCGGAATTCGTGGCATTTGGTATCGATTGGTCGATGATGGGTTCGCCACTGATTGGGGTGGTCGGGTAGGCGAAATGCGCAGTAGTAGGCATGTCTATTGAACGGGACTTTGCCTCTTGTTTTAAGTTACGTGCTTATGATACAAAGTGGATTAGTTGTTAGCGAGCTTTGTTTCATTATGTTGCTCATGAAGTGCTCGTATGTGGCCCAAAGCCCGAGTTTGGCGTAGCCATGAATCGTTTACATTCTGTACCAATCTGCGATATGGGAAAATGCTATTGAATTTCCATCTGTACTAGCGTTAATATAGTCCACATAAATATCCTGAAATGAGCTGTTCAGTAATCGATTTCAGAATGCTATAATATTGTATTGTTCATGAGCAAAGGTTGTCGTTTCAATGATGCAAAATATTTATTGACCGCAATGAGTTTTTATTGAAAAGTAGTCTGAGCCGTGCCCTCGGACTTTTTTGTTTTTGTTTTGGGTCAACTGGCGACAAAACGTGGTGCACCGAAAACGATAACTTGACAGAAGGTTGGTTCGGTTTTCTGGTTTGAAGCGAACAGTTCAGATTCGGCTTACATTATATTTGTTAGATAGATAACTAGCTTAGATAGGTTTTCGGTTTTGAGTATATCTGGTGCCTTGTCTGTTGGCACCCGTGAGCTCACCTATAGGTGAGCACGTGATCAAATATATTTGATTGTGTCTGTTGGCCATGTACATCATCGTGTCTGTTGGGCCGTTTACTGCATTGTGCCTGATTAGTCATGGACAGTATGGTGTCTGTGGGCCACGCACTGTATGTATTGTGTCTGATTAGTCATAGACAGTATGGTGTCTGTGGGCCACGTGCTGCATTGTGTCAGTTCGGCGATGTTCTGGATCTGTCTGTTCGGTCTCTGACGGTGCCTCTGTTTTCCGCTCAGCTGCGCTGGACTCCCGGGTAAGGTCGATGGTAGAGCACCGCTCCACCCTCCACCCTCCACCGCCGCCTTTTGAGTTTTAAAATGTTCGTTTTTCACTCTCCGCGTTCAGCACCTCTTCGTACCTGGCGAGCTTTGGATTTAGAGTTCTCGCACGTGAATTTAGATTATCTGTTTCTGTTTGGCGCATGAGCTATGGTTTCGCTTATGAATTGTCGCAGATTTCATGTGGCGTGTTATCAACTGTAATGAATTACATTCATCAGTAGTGGAACGGTTCTAAGCAAGCGGGGACACTCCGAGTCGCCGTTATAACGAAAATGCTAGAGCTCCATCATCACGCTGGTAAATAATCACGACATATGCCAATTCTTTCCCTCGTATTTTTTTTAAATTACACCTAACACATTAACTTAAACGATATCAAATTTAATGTAGAGTCTGATGTTTGTGCACCCCTTGTAAATTCAAGGGGACACCACGCTCCGTGTCCCCCCCCCCCCGTTCCGCCTCCTATGTTAACTAACCATTTGTTATAATATTTTCTAGCTTCTTTACTATAATGTTTATTGCGTTGTTTTTACAAACGAAGTAGTTATTATTCTTTAAATGTTCAACGAATTGAGTTTTGCCACAGGACTTTGAAATTTGTTGTGCTTAGCGAGACTCATGAAATCTTGCCACATTGCGTAGGAGCCTAATCTCGGAGTTGTAATATCAAGGCTTTCGACATTCCATTGCTGTCATGATTTGATAGCGTTTGCCCTGATGGTGTGACAACTGATTTATATGCAATTTCATCGAAGCACGATCCCATTAGTGTAGTGCGACGGTTGTTTATGTGATTAGAATGCATCGATTAACTGGTGACATTTAGCATTCGAGTTTGTTTCATTATTTTGCGTAACAGAGATGGGAACTGAACTGATTCGGATATAAATAATCGAATCCAGTACTCGTGCTCGCTTATTAAATGCGGTCATTAGATGCGTTTAATTCTCATCGGGCATTTTTTTTACGCATCTACATTTATAAAATGACCCATGAGTACATTTTTAAAATTAAAAAATTAAAATGAATTAAAATACGTACATCCAGTTTTAGATCCACATCCAAGTGAAATGCATGGTGTTATTCGTAGGTTGAACTAATCCATTCTGATTGTTTTAGACACTGGAAAAGCCCAAGTAAAAAGTTAAGTGTGGTATTCGGATAAAATTTTACATTTGATTACCATTTTATTATTATATATAGAAATCAAAATGCATCCCAATCTAAATTTATTACCTTAGAACTTTCCCTCTATTCTGCGAGTACCTAGGTATACGTCTAAGTTCGAATTGATGTGAAATAACTTTTGGAAACTCATAGCAAAACCGAATTTTCGAACGCATGGACACAGAAATAACGAACTTATCCAGCTTGCAAGTAGAATATAGACCATTCCACACAAAAAGTAGACTCGCTCAAGAAGTTGAGAGCTGTGGTCTGGTATTCGTGCTTGGTTTCCGTGATCCTTATGTTAGTGTGCGTGCCGCTGGCTGCCATGTCGCCATACCATATCCACACCAATCCGTTACCATATTCCACGCTTGACAGTCTTGGCTTGTTACCAGGTGCGGCCAGGTCAGGTCGGCCAGGGTCTCAGTGAGGCGTGGTAGGACTGATAAGCAATAACGATCGCTGCTTACCGTTACTATTTTTTGCCCTGACGGCCTAAAGACCACGGCAGTCGTCGCTGTGTGGCTGTGTCGCGCTGTCTGTTGTTGTGTCGTGTCATCCGCCATCGCGCATGCGCTTTAACGCCGAGAACTGACATGACCAGGATTATGCTCGACTCATGGGTCGTTGAGTCAAATTTGACTCAACTCTGACGTTTGGCCAGAGTTGAGTCAGCCAATAAAATTTCGAGGTTAAGTCGAGTCAGAGCTGAGTCATATGGAGATTCACTTGAGTTTGAATAAAGTTTTTATTTTTATTTTTGTTTATACTTATCATTTTTATTTTTGCATATAACATGATATTAAGATGATACTGTAATATTATCAGATGATATTACAGTGTGAATTATTTTAATCGACCTAAGTCTGTGCAAAATAAAATTATCTACACACTGGTATGTTCCGTTTATTGAAACAAACACCCCAAACACAAACAACAAACAGCAACCCCCCTTCCCCCTGCTCCCGCCCTCCGCCCCGCCCCTCCCTCCCTGCTCCCCGCCCTCCGCCCTCTCCCCCTGCTCTCTTCAAAGGAATACATGTCCTGCTGCCTCTAATGCCACTCGGAGAAGGTGGACACTGAATAGCATAGCTACAAACGATGTAGCTGTTGGCTGGGCGGTACCCTGTACTGAAATCATCGGCATGTGCTCGGTGGGGTGGATTCCTTAGTAACAGGAACCGTCAGCATAGGTAACATGGCCTCGACACTGTAACTTCGGGACGTATAGCGCTATAAGCGCATGGACATCGCATGTGAAGGAACAACTTACCAAGTCGACCGCTGGATCTCATGTTACTCACGACAATCGCTACATGGTGCGTGACAAGGACATTTATTTCCTGAATGTATGAAGGTATGGTTAGGAACATATTGCCCGCGCTGCGAGCTGATTTCGAATGCTTACATACAGAGTAGTAGATTACCTAGAATTTCCTGAACACCTCAGGTTTGGAAATAGCATCTCTGATCTAGGGATGTCTCTTAGAGCTATATATCTCTAGTTTTTGCTTTTTAGCTTCTTGCTTCTAGTTTCTCTGGCTCCAGATCGAGAGAAAATGAGCTCAACCTTCACGTCAGAACTCAGGTAGCCTCAGGCTCGGCCTCGGATGACCTCTGACTCGACCTCGGGTTGACTTAGGCAACTTCAAACGACGTCGAAGGGTTTCTGGCGACATCGGACGATAGCTCGATTGGTCATGGACTCAACCTCCTATACAACATTTAAACATACTCGAACATACTCCAACATCAAAACGACCTCGGCGTCTGGTGGCCTCGAAAGGTCACAGGACACAGACAACCTCGAATGACCTCGAATGACCTCTGACGACCTCGAAAGACCTCGGACGACCTCGGATGACCTCGGATGACCTCGAAAGACCTCGGACGATCTGGGATGACCTCGGACGACCTCGGACGACCTCGGACGACCTAGAATGACCTCGAATGACCTCGAAAAACCTCTAAAGGCATCGGATGACCTCGGACGACTTCGGACGACCTCGAACGACCTCCAAAGACCTCGGCCGACCTCTACCGGCCTCGGACTCTGGCCTGAACGATCTCGCACCTCCTTGGACTGCGGTCCCAGGCGGTCCGTCAACGTCGCTCCCGATCGATTCAGTGCGGTGCGTGTCGGGTGAAATACCTCCTGCTCCGGCCCCCCCCCCCCCCCCACTCCCCACACACTCGTGCCTACCGGCGTCCAATAACGAGGCTGGGAGCAATTCCACCGACGACGGCCCGGCCGACCGGTGCAGTTGGCCGCTTCCAAGGGATTCATAGACCCGACGCTCAGGAATGCATGAGGCTGTGATGAGGTTTTCGTGCCATGGAGCCAAACGCACTCACATAGCTCGCTTCGGTTTAGTCTCTTCGACTCCTGGGCGTCCCCTAAACGTCACATTCCGTGTATTGATGCCGCCCGTGTCGGGGACAGGGTCGTGAATGGCGGTGTCATTGATGATATTACATTGACAAAGTGGCCAGTGGAGTCGCTGATAAGGAGTATCATAGAGTCGTACATCGTCTGCTAATACGACGTTCCGCCGGACCAGTAATCATCGCACCTTATCTAGTGGCTGCTCTCGGCTGTGTTGTTCCATCTGTTGATGTCTGGTGTCGCCGGTAAATTGGACGCCAGAACAGCGGCGTGTTTGCGCCAGGTCACGGCTGTACACGGGCGGTTCTACCGATAGGTTTTGGAGAGGGCCAAATGGTGTTTGGAGGGGGCCAAATGGCGTTTGGGAGAGCCAAATTCTCCGACAAAGTCAATTCTTTCCATGCAACGCCATAGGCATAACGCTAAAAGCGTTCACCGTTTGGGGAGGGCCAAATCATGGTTTCAGAGCTTTTGGGAGGGGCCATGGCCCCGTGGCCCCCCTCTGGATCCGCCCCTGCGGCTGTATTTGTCATTGCCGAGTATGGATAACGCTGGCCCTATATGGATGGATAACGCTGGCAGCCCGGACTAGCGGTGCGCAATATCGACTAGTCCTTATCAGTTCGACCTTTGCCTGGGGCAATAGCTGACGCTCCAGCTTTTTGCAACTCCAGATGCCACCAGAGCTCGCACCTGGAGCTGCAAAAAGCTCTCTCAGGTGCAGCCAAAAGTCCTGCACCGAGAGGGTCTGACGGCACAATTGATGACACACTACAGTCATCTGCAGCCACATTGCAGCCATCCACCAGTCCGAATGCATTTCCATGTGGGTTGAGCTCAGCTCACCATCGGAATTCGGCCACCCCTTAGACAGCCTGGGCCGCACTGTTCGCCGCTGCGGGTCGTGGCTGTGGCTTTGGAGCGCGGCGGCGGACGGGCGGGAGCCGAGCGGGGGCCGCGCGCCCTCCGCGTTGTAACGGTGCCGAGAGGTGGCTCCGAGCAGCCCACAGCACCACAGGTGGGAGCGGCCCAGCCGCCCAGCCTGAGCTCAGCTCGGCCGCAGCCCAGCAGTCGGCTCCGCGGCGGCCGTCAGCTGGCAGGGCGGGAGCAGTGGTGGTGCAGGACCGGTCGGTGGGTGGTGACGCGAGGTCAGAGGTCACACTCGGCGACCCGGACGGTGCCGGCAGTGGGGAGGATCGGTGCCACGGTCATCTAAATTGGCGGAAGGTGTAAGAGAGGCGACTCCAGATTCTGATTTGCTCGGTAAGTGCAGCCGTCTCGCCTGCATAGCGTATCCAATAATTCAAGCCTCTGTGGCAGGTCACTAGCTGATGAGAAGAAAAATTCCCGGAACAATGTTCGGATGCGCGTGGTTGTGGAGATGACGTCATGCAGTTTGTACTGATCGGTTCAGATTTTCCATTTAGGTTTTTGTAATGGTAGTTGAAACCATAATATTGGTCACTCCTGTCTCGTTTTTCGTTTTTTTTCCTATATCGTACTGGCAGCCGTCTAGTATTTAGCAAAATACTTGAAAGGTTGATACGATATTTCGTCAGTGCGACACTGAATTTTGCAATAAAATGAGTGAATTAAAAATAAAACATTAGAGAGCATTTGGTTCATATCAAGTTTAATTTCATGGTGATTCACGCAAGCGACGTTCGTCCCGAAGTTGGGAGCGTTCTTTGATCTTGCATCGGCACCTCTTATACGTTTCCAATGGTACCATATGATTATAGTTTCCGAAAAAACGAGGCTGATATACTTCGGAAAGGTCTGTATGGAACTTCAGAGTGCACAATGCAGTTTCTCCCATATTTATGTATTACAGAGGTCCCCTGCTGGTCTGTCTTTATTTGAGCGCGGTACAGCTATCTATGTGACACCTGTGTATGTAGGTACGGCGGATGGCTGCACCTGCTCTCGACTGTAGTAACTAGAATACCAGCTGCGGTGTCCTCTGTGATGAATACCGCTGCCTGCATCCCCGCCTTTTCGACACGTGCTGTCGTGTGTGAGGGACACGGTACGGCACGTGCCGCCACGCCCTCCCGCCCACGCCGCTCCTGTCACGGCCGCCGCCGTGTGTCGGGCGGTGAATCTGGGCCGCTCCGTTCTGCTTTCACTGCGGAGCGTGATGTGTGGCCCTCCGCCCGTCGGCCCACGGCGCTGCCCCGGTCCAGCCCGCGGGACGGCACCACCACCACCAGAGGTCATCCCTGTCACCACCTGACCCGTAGACCTGACCATGACTCCTGACCTGCTCCGCTGTCCTGACCTGACGTGGCCCGCTGACTTGACCGTGACCCAACTGACGTGACTGCGACTCGACTGTGGTTCCGAGCGGCCAGTTAGACCAGAGTTCTGACCCCTGGGCCCTGCACCAGTGGGCACCAGCATTCGCCACCCACACCAGTCATCCCCAGCACAGACACCAGCGTCGACGCCACCCAGTTGGAGAGCCTGGCCGACTGTGCCCCAGCTGTATTCCCAACGGCATTCGGCACAGCCTCGGGACTTGTTCTGGGAAGCGTCCCGTTGCCATGGTTACTTTGAGCTTCTGTGGAAGCATATTCAGCGTGGAATGAGCCACTTAGAAGACATTGCGCCGGTTGGCCCAGAGAAGGTCAGGGGATGCTGCACTGTGCGTCGAAAGGTGTGGTGTCGAGTGTTTAATAACCGGCTAGCGCTGGTTATATTGACCAAAAAGACCACTTGCTGCTGAATGCCTGTCCTCGAAAGGAGCATCAGAACCTCTATTGCGGGTGTCTAATTAAGTAGCAGATGTGTTCTATTCCTCTACTGCTATGTACAAATGTGTATACTACTTTGACCTTGCATATTTAGTCTTCTTTTGCGAAAGCCTCGTGCGAGTTCAGCCTGACAGGATGGCCGAGCCGGGCACTACCTAACAGCGACTCGGGTATGGCCACCGCCGGCGGCGACTGGAGCCGTGGGCGCGCTCTGACCGGCAGGGCAGGGGAGGGGGCGAGGTCACGAGTCACAGGGGTATCGACCTGGCCGCGGCGCCGACACCGCTGCATTTTTCATCATTTGTCCGCTGATATAGCGGAGTGATGGGTGATGCGACATCGACCGCCCCTGGCCGCCGAGGTCAGCCGCACCGTGACCGCCGACCTTGACCCGTCACGGCAGAGGTCAAGGTCACACTGCAGCCAGAGGTCAACGTCACTGGAGTTCGGACGGCTAGAGCAGTAGGTGCCACTGAACGGCTGCGTGTGCAGTAACTTACCCCTCTATCTGATGGGGACGACCTTTCTCTCGCTCTTTTCGAGCCGCCGCAGGATTGCGTTGATAATATCCGATCTGTACTCTGTAAATCGTGTCCACATACTAAATCCTCACAGCTGCGGGGGTATCAGACGCCCGCTACGCACAGAGGGGAGGGGGGGGGGGGTCATGCTGAGTTCAGTGCACGTGAAGCACACAGATCCGGCAGAGCGGATCTCGGCGCCGGTCTCTGTGCCCGGACAGGTTCTCTGTTGGGCAGGGGCTGCAGGCTCACGGGTGACGGTGCACTGTGCAGTGTGTAGTGTGTAGGCTCGGCCAGGGCGTGACAAACGGGGCAGGGGCGGGTACATACACCGGGAAGACGTCAGCTGGCCGTGGTGGTGACCTCACGTCTCCTGGCTGGCGCCAAGGCAGACACGGAGTGTGGGGCAGATAGGGTGTGGCGCACAGGACCGGGTGTCCCAGTTAAAGGGACATTGTCACCTAAGATACAAAATTTGACAGGTGATAGAGCCAGTTTCCCCTGTTAGAACACTCCAGTCCGTTTCAAAAACTTCGCGCTCAA
>JARFNZ010008355.1:0-14841 GCA_031763405.1 Balanus nubilus
ATCCGCCCCTCCAATTTTTTCGAGCCATAGCGAAAAAATTATCAGTAGCGTTCGGTTACTAAATATCTGATAATAAATATACACCTTTGTTCCGATGCTGTGGCATCATTATAGGGCAGCTCATGCTCACGCTCAGTATAATGCATGTAATAGTTATAAAAACTTAAGTTCCATGGTGCTAAAAGATCCCTTTTCAACCGGTGACAGGTGGTACCCAATCATCTGTCACACTTGCAATGGCCGGCACTGACAGCTCCCGAGACAGCAAACGGGTATATGGCGGTCAGGGTATAAGTACACTTTGTCCTACTGTCTGCCTGCACCTCGGGGCCGTTTGAGGCCAGCCGTCGGACCTCACCTGACGCCGGCCACGGCTCCGTCGGACCTCACCTGACGCCGGCCACGGCTCCGTCGTTCCTGCCTCGCGGCTCGTCCAGCTCCACACCGCCCCACATGCCCTCGGCGAACTCTGTGTGGCCCATGTAGCGGAGGATGCCGACCTTGCGGCCGCAGGAGCCGGCCACCGCCACCCGGTCGCCGCAGCGCAGCGTGCCCGGCCGGTCGGCGTGGTGCAGCGGCAGCCAGTGCACCGCCGGCTGACACGTAGACGACCCTGCCGTCAACAGAGGTCAGCAGGGGCACCAGGGGGCGACAGGGGTCACCACTTCAGCAGGGTCAGCAGGAATCAGCAGGAGTCAGTGAGGACCAAAGGGGCCAAAGACACGCGAAAAAAGGTTTTGAGATCGAATCACGAACATAGATGTGGAAATGAACAATGTTTTCAGTTTTTTTTTACACGCACACGCACACACACACACACACACACACACACACACACGTACACAAACCATCAACAACGGAAATCCTGTAACCAGCTTTTATCCTCCTGTCCTCCACTGGTGGATGCATAACGGCGGTTCCTGGCGGTAGGTGGGGGGGGGGGGGGGGACATCCCAAAAAGTTTTACAAAACTCAGAAAAGTCATCGGATTTCACCCCCCGTGCATTGGTAGACGTTTTAAAACACTTTCCTTAGTAGAAGTTGCTTAGATTTCCTTCTCCATTAGAAAATATGTCATTTTGCCCGATTTTATTTTTATGGGGGACATCTGACCCTTATGCGCTCCCCTTCGATCCGCTAGTGCTCTCCTCTGCTCTCCTCTCCCCTCCCCCATTCAAGGTCATGTTCTGCGCTCGTCTGGGCGGCGGCTCAGCTGACCTGCCCTCAGACGAGGGTCACGTGATTGGGAACGGGTCGGGTTACCCGGCTGGCGCGGCGTGGGGCGGCGTCAGTCGCTCATAAGGCGCGTGAGGGAGGACTGGCGCAAGAACTTCAATTTTCAGCCCGCACTGAAAAGTCATTCGCGGAGATGAGAGGCCATAAAACCCTCCACTTCCAGCCAGCCAAAGGTAAATAGTATACTCATTTGTGGTCAAGAGGGGATTTTTCTCATACCTACTTTGTTTGTCACCAATTTAATGGATTCGCTTACTTGATGCCTTTCTTACAATTTATGGAAAATTATTGCAATTTTACGTTCAGAAAACCACAGAGAGGCCACAGAGTGATTCATTAGCTCGTGGACGACCACAGCTAGGATTTTATCTGAATACGACAATAACGTTAACCCTATTTCCCGCGGGCGGCCAGAATTACGTTAACCCGCTTGGGGGGGGGGGGCAGATTCTGGCCTTCCCCAAAAGATCTTGAGATCTAACGGATCGATTTTAATAAAAACAAGCACCGTTCGATGCGCCATGGTGAAATCTCTCCATGCAAGTAAAACAAATCAGTTTTAGCCAAAAATAAGGGGCTGGGGAGCCAAAAATAGGCAATTTTGGGGTATTTTTTTTACGCTCTTGTAGTCACGTTTTTCAACCGATCTTTATATAAAAAAAACGGTTTTGTGCTTCTAACATATAGTTCTTTAACGTACTATAACATAACTTTGAAAAAATGAAGAAAAAAAATAATAGGCGTATTCAGGGATTTAAGAAATGGTGAATTTCTGGGGATTTTTCGGGTTTATCTGGGGATTTTCCATCGAAATTTTTGGTTTCCTTAGCACGATATGATGTTATATCATGTTTGAATTGCTAAATATCCTGATATTAGAGCCCTGATTTGATATTGCGCATAGGCGGATCCAGGTATGTCGCACCTGGATTTGTAAACGCACCACGATTTGGAGACGAGAATTATGCGAGAGATATTAATTTGGAATTCATTACATAACCCCAGTAAAGGCTGCAACTAGAAATCCAAGGGGATTCCTGAAGTCATCCGTGATCCCAACAAGGCACGTCCCATGTACAGAGGAGTTAAGGTGGGTGTGAATTGTATGTGAAATTGTATGTTGAATTGCATATATTATAAGCAGACACATCCATATCCAGCAACACTTCTCCTCGGTTTCCGAGTAGACGATAACGTTTAGAGATGAACTTTAATACTGCACCGCAATGCACATATGCCTTCCGGTGCAGTCTACAGACGTTTAAGCTTTTTAGTCTCCACGAATTGCATTGCTCAACCCGGGTTAATTACCCGGTACCCACTGGCAATGTGACCCAGATGATGATATAAATTCCGGCACTCGAGGTTATTAATCAAATGTTAATCCGACGACAGTAATAAGTGTGCCTGTTATTTATCAAGACTTATCATGACACGGTACGATATGATATGATTCGAGTTCGACGTATATCACGTGACGTGCGAGGAACAGGCATGTCAATTACAAACTCGTAGAGTTTTGACGTTTTTTAGCGAAGAAAATACAACAGATGAGCATACAAAAGCTCCGAGCAGGTCCTGATGTAGGTCGGTAGGATTGGTCTACATTTGAACCGATACCTTTATCTATGATCATGATTGGAATCATGATAGACACCATCAATGACCAATCCACGACTCTGTAGATACGAGTCTATCAGAGATCTGTATGAAAGCCCTTGCAGCATTTATTACTCACACGTTTGGTAATGTTCAAGCCTTTACCGATAAGGAAGACATTTGACCATAGTTAGGAATTATATAAGACCCAATGCTGTACTTATATTTTCTAAAATTATGCGGCAAAATGTAATGACCCTCCCATTGTCAGGGCATTGGTGCCAGATTTGCGTCGTGACGTAGTTTGGGGACTATCTCCTTACCCAGAATGCAGTTCCGCTAGGGCTGACTGATGGTAAGCCACAAACGTGCAGCCACCAAACAGGAGATATTAGGAAATGATTTTTGACTTATCTCCAACTCTAAAAAGTATTGCCTGATTATGATCCGCACTATTTTGGCATCATGGCCGCCACCATAAATATTGCATCGATTTTAGCGCTTTTCATGTGTTCTTGGTAATGTGTTTCGCTATGCAATTTGTTTATTTCGCTAAAATATGGCCATCATAAATATTACATGGAATTTGGTGCACTTAAGTTCATTAAATAAAGTTAAGTTTATTAAAATATATTAGATAGGAAAATAATAAGTTCCTGGCGGACCGTTCTGCCTTGCGGTTTGATTGCATTTTCCCTGCGCTGCCAAACAGAATATTCCAATTCGCCGCGGAGGATGGACCAAAGCCGGGCGGAAACCGACGACACGGTAAAGGGCATTGGTTACTTAATTTAGCCATTGCTCCTGCGAATCGTGTTGATTCATGTTTTTCGAAAGATGAAGAGAGGACTGTATTTCACTAAAAAATAAATGAGAATAGAACTTTGAACGGAAATATGAAGATATAAGACCTTCTTTTCTTACGTTGGTACGTTTCAAAATCCTAATTAAATTTCTCCTTCAAATGTTATGTAGTGATGGTGCGATTCCAGTCATTCCAGAGTCTGTTAGGTTAGGAAAATTACCTACGGTTTTAAACTAGTGCGAAAAATCAATCTTTGAATGAAGATTGCAGACGATTAGGGGCGAACTTTTTTAATGGACCGGATCGGTTTAACAGGGCTCTATCACATATCAAATTTTGTATTTTAGGTGGCAATGTCCCTTCAATGAAATGACCGATGATGTATGAAAGGACTTTTCATTTTTTCTAAGAACGCAACTGTGGTGAATGGTGCTGGATTTTGGCCTGAGCTTTGTGTGTTACGATATTGTGCACTGCGTCACTTCTTGCGAAATGTGATGAATGCATAACATTTGGAAATAAAAATATAACCAGTAAGACGCCGTGGTCGGCGATTAACGAGCGAGCGCGCTCTTAGTATATGGAAAAAGGGGGTTCGCCTCTATAATGAAATCGCCAATGAGGGGTGCAGTCTGGACATAGCATGCTTCTTAGTAAAATTACTTGAAAAAATGATTGATAGCTATTGAAAGCATTGCCGACGCAATTTACACCGACTATTGAACATAATCGGCTCAGTCGTCCCGAGATAAAGAAAATGGGTGTGCACGTGCGCGCGCGTGCAGAAGCAGATGCACCCATCCCTGGCTTGTGTAAACCTCGTGGCTAATGGGTCCCACAAATTTAAACACAATCGGCCCACCCGTTTCCGAGATATATAAAAAAGGGATTGTGTACATGCGCACGTGCACATGCACCCTAACCCGGCTTGTGAAAAGCTCATAGTTAGTGTCCCTAACCACACACCAAGTTTGAATACAATCTTCCTGCCCAAATTTGAATACAATCTACAAACAATCGGCCCTGCCGTTCCCGAGATGTAAAAAAGGGTTGTGCACGTGCACACGTGCAGATGCACCCCAACCATAACTTGTGCATAGCTGGTAACTCATGGGTCCCTATGGCCACACACTTGATTTGAACACAATCGACCCAGCTATTCCCGAGACATAGAAAATGGGCGTGCACGTCCGCACATGCAGATGCACCTCACCACTGACTTATGTACCTAAATCTCGTAGCTAAAAGGTCCCTCACCACACACCAACTTTGAACACAATCGGCTCAGCTGATTCCAAGATATAGAAAAGAGGTGTGCACGTGCAGATGACCCTACCCCTGACATGGTCGTAAATATCGTAGATAACAGGTCCTTAAACACGCACCAACTTCGAACACAGTTAGCTCAGCTGTTTCCAAGATATAGACAAGGGGTGTGCATGTGCGCACGTGCAAAGGCACCCCACCGAAGACTTGTGTGAAGCTGGTAGCTAATCGCCCCCAAACCACACACAAAATTTGAGCACAATCTGCCCAGCCGTTACCGAAGTATAAAAAGGGGTCTGCACGTGCGCACGTGCAGCTGCATCCCACCCATGACTTGTGGAAAGCTCGTAGTTAATAGGTCCCTAGCCACACACCAACTTTGAACACAATCGGCTCAGCCGTTTCCAAGATATAGAAAAGAGGTGTGCACGTGCGCACGTGCAGATGCACCCCACCCATGACTTGTGTAAAGCTCGTAGCTAATGAGTCCCTAGCCACACACTGAATTTTAACACAGTCGACCCAGCCATTCCTGAGATATAGAATAGGGGTGTTCATGTGCGCACGTGCAGGGGCACCCTACCTGTGACTTGTGGAAAGTTTGCAGTTGATGGGTTCCTAACCACACACCATATTTGAACACAATCGGCCCAGCCGTTGCGGAGTTCTTATGAGATGACTATTTCCGACACCCCTCACGCGGCACGCGCCACGCGCCGTGTTGAGCACCAACGTAAGACGGCACTGGTCTCATACAGGGTATAGGGGATGGGCCACTCAGCAAAGAAAACCGCTTGTCAATGACAATGGGACGTGCGGCTGCAAAGATATAAGCCTCTTAAAAGCGTTCTGCCGGGCCGGGCCGGGCCGCTCATACACAGATTTTTCCCATATACCACGAAAAAACTCTCTTCACGCTTTGCGCTCCCTCGTAACAAACCTATAGGCACGACCACGTCACTGCTCGAACATCTAGCCAACCGACCGCCGAACCTTCCTACCGTTCGCGACGGAACGACCATTCGATTGTTCGACTGTTCGACGGTTCGACCGATCGACCAATCCTAACGCCCGACCGAGATGACGGAATAGCAGGAGAACTCGCGGTCGTAAGAGTCCACTATGGTTCAGAGTTCAGGCTCTCAACCACGCATAACGGGAACCGACCGGCACGGGAACGCCCGAGACTCGGAACAAAAACTGCACGCGTGACGAGCGTTCCAGAGACTTCGGTGATGATCGGTGACGTCACCAATACTCAGCCGGCGACGATGTCGTGTCATCACGAAGGAGTGGTAAGTCCGTATGCAATGTGCTCTATATGACACAGTCTGCAGAATTTTTAGACGTTGGCGTATGTGAGTGCGAGTGCTGTGGGAAGAGTTGAGTGGAGCTGGAGGTGATTGAAGAAGGAGTGCAGATAACTCGTCAGCGATTACAGGGATTTCCAGGTAAAGCTTAATGTCTTTTGGCTGATGTGGGAAATTAGTGGTTAGTAGTTCAGCACTTTCGATCTGTGTCCCCCATTGAGTGTATTGGCAACGTTCACACATGTTATAGAAGGCATAGACAAATAAAACATGGCGTACAACGAATGTTTATTAAACAATTAACGATTATGTTTGGGAGAAATTAATCGAGAGAGCAATTTTACTACTCTGTGGAGTAGAAACAAAGTCAAATTGAGTATACTCGATCACGTGTCATAACAAGTCTGTTATTTTCTCAACATCAACTGGCACGAAGCGGTGCAAAGCATTTCTTGAAAACACCAATGCGTTAAGTGTACTTGATCACTGATATTACAATCATTGATGGAGCTCCAATAGCCAAAGTTGATATAAGCTACTAGTTTTTATAAGCACACCAAGAAGCGATGAGAACAACCATAACTATGACGATAGCATTGCAAATTGCAATTGGAAATCACTACCGCAACAGTCAAGCACGCAAACACAAAAGAAAAAACAATTCACACCGCCATCTAAATTGATCAATATCTCTTATTGTATCGCGACACCAGAGCCACTCCCAATAGTAGCTGACGTTATTTTTAACGATTCCGTATTGGTACCAATAAAAGGGGCTTTAATCAAAGAACTACGCTTCAAAATCATGCACGACCCATATAAGGGTTAGCAATTAGCATGTGATCAGAACCATCCCCTGTAAGAATGCCTTTACTGGAGCCCCTTCCCCACAAGTGATAAGACCCGCTTGATTTCAACGCTGGTCCCATGGGGCTACCCCCAAACCTCTATCTGGTCCAAAACTTTGACTGCTCCCTCCCAACATTTGGCTGCCCCCTCTTTCAAAATTTTGTGGAGACGCAACTGTTTCAGCTTCAGTTTCAGTTTCGCTGCATACTACGCAATGCATGACCCATTTACTAAACTCTTTCACTGCATTTTATTTTTGACCCAGCTGTATGTTGAAGACGAATGACGCGTCTTAGTCGTGCATTTACTCGCATGCATGTATGTCTAATCCAAGGCACACAAAGCGACCTTCTGTAGCAATGAACAACTAGTTACTAATTATATAACCAAGATGTGATCTTAAATTAGATAAGGGAATAAAATAACTAAATGTACAAAAATATCCCGCATGCAATGGGACGTCCTGCGCTGATACGTGGATTGAGTTGAATTGTTTCACATTTTGATTTACGGCATCCACGTTTTCAGGGCGTCAATACTCACCCGACCGTTCACCCAACCTTCTACTCGAATGTCAGTAGGTATTCGTGATAAAAGAAAGACTAAATAGACAAAAAGAAAGCAACATTCCCATACCCCATATGAATGTAAAACCAACCAGAACTGACAGGGACACATGCATACATGTACAAACATATCCACCAGAAGTGCCTTCAATTAAAGCCGTAATACCCCTCCAACAATCTCTAGACGTCAGCTCTTCTCTTCTTCTCTTTCGTCTCCTATCCATAACTCTTTCTGAAGGGATGGCATCACCCCACTCTCCCCCCTTTGGCGGCTATGGGCCCCCTCTATCTCCCCCGTCGGCGGCTATGGCTCCCTCTATCTCCCCCGTCGGCAACTATGGCCCCCTCTATCTCCCCCTATTGGCGGCTATGGCCCTCTCTATTTCCCCCGTCGGCGTCTATGGGCCCCCTCTATTTGCCCCATTGGCAACTATGGCCCCCTCTATCTCCCCCGTCGGCGTCTATGGCCCCCTCTATCTCCCCCTATTGGCGGCTATGGCCCTCTCTATTTCCCCCCATTGGCGGCTATGGTCTCCTCAATCCAGTCAATGTAGGTATCGACTCGAGTGTAGATTCCTGGGAACATGGCACTGCCGCAGCCGATGGCGAATGAGACGATTCCCACAGCTTCGAACCGGACGGCCCCTGCCAACTTTTCGTAGACCATCAGTGGTCCGCCGCTGTCACCCTGAAACGATAGGGAACTATGAGGAATTCTGCCATAAAACCCAGCTGAGCGCGATGCTGGTGCTGGTGACCTGCAGTCACAAATCGTTGTGCCTTATAGAAGTAAAAACGATATCAATAAATAATAAGAATAAATGCAAAAAAAAGCTTAAGAACACATTTTTGTCTGCACCATGTTGAAAATAAAGTAAGCGTCTCTTCGAAAAGAGGCAAAAGAGAAAAGACATTAGCCTGGCTTCAAAGTGAAGTACAAACGGAAAATGCATGAAAAGTTTACCTGAACAAAAAATGGATCATACAAATAACACATTAAAACCAGTGGAAATTACGAACTGAAATGTACACCGCTGCCCCGAGCTGAAATCAAAGCCACTCAAACACCTACAACTATCTTCAAGCCTACCGCGTCGGTACCACATCCCACCCAATCTCACCAACCAGCAAACTCCCCCTCCCCAGTTCTCCCACCCCTGTTCTCTCACACTGCATGTGTCGATGCCTCCCTGGCAAGCGATGCTGGTATCACCGGGCTGGCAGCCGGAGTTGGTTTGACCACGCGACGTGATGTTACCAAATGCACACACGTGCTGCTCGAGATACACGTGGGTCCGGCGAAAGTTGTTATAGTTCTCCTTGCACTTATTGATGTCTGTGATGTTCAGTTCAGCGTATTGCATAATGTGAGTGCCCTCACTGCCTCCTGTGGAAAGGGGGAGGGTTTAGAGGGATAGGGGGTCCCAGAGGGGCATAGAGGGGTAGGGGTATGTTCCAGATCGAGTAACTAACGACAGCTAATATGATATTAACGTTGATTGCATTTATTCGTTGAAGATGCCTGAACAAAAATAGTGTATTGCAATAACGATGCATTAGCAAGCCTTTATATGATTGCATGCGACATGTCTGGCGATATGTATTATGCTAGCTGATCAAGTTTGTGCAAACAGAAGCATGAAGTTCAGAATTATCACAGAAATCGTCATGGGAGGGATGAAATAAACAATATTGTTTAGTTACCGAACTCCGTCTTTCCCCATCCAGCGATAATCGGTTTCCCCTGGAGGGGCACCGGAGATTTCTTGGTGGGCAGACAAATAGGTCTCGCTACGTCTGAAAGAAAAGAAATAATGTTTTAATGTCTTCCGCCAGGATCAATCACGGAGGACCTTTAGAACAAGTTTGTCGATCTCATCAATCCAGTCCGTTAATCATTTTCGTCAATTATCCCCTTACATGTTATTATTTGGGAAAGCGATATCAATAACTACAGCGATTACAAAAGTAACTAAGGCGATTCATTCCAAACAACATACTAATCAATTATTCAACCATGCCAACCAACCATTCAAAAACCGTCAAACTCATTTCTCACACACCTGAGAACTCAATGTCGCTCTTTAGCTTGATAAGCGCCACATCGTTCTGTAAACCGCGGAAGTTTCTGATGTACTGCGGGTGCCGGATGAGGCGTTCAATCTCCACATCCTGGGGTGGATGCAAGCCACTGTCGTCGGTCGTGGTGGCCAGGTCCACGTCTCCGATTCGCGCCCCCACTCTGCAGACGATAGCGTCTGGATTAGATGACGAGACACTGCATATGCCAGAGAGCTCCGACGATCGCCGAAGGTCACGTCGTACGAGGGTTTGGTAGTTTGGGCCTTTGAGGAAATGTCACGAGGTTGGGGTGTGTTTGTAAACAAGGCGACGTTGCTGATAAACGTTAGAGATGTGTCGCTGTCGCAGGCAGTGTGACAGTCACGGGTGTAACTTCTCCGAAAAAGTTGCACGGGCTGAGCTGGAAAAACTGCCTAAGTATCATTTATATCCTCGCAAAAGCAAATTTATCCCCTGATATGATCCACAACTTCGTCCGAATTCAAATTTTGCCTCCATTCTCGCTAAAGTGTTTTTGTGTGTGTGTGGGGAGGGGGGGGGGGCTCAATTCCCTCGAACTGATGATGTTCCTACACGTCTGGTGACATTTAAACGTGCAATAATATCAGCAAAAACAGAATGTCGTATCCAAACTCCGGAGCTGTCACATCGCTGAGTATCAGTGATATCAACCAGCGGTATTTGGCTAAATACTACCGACTAAATTAAATAAGCGCTCCGTATAAAAGACAAACTAAATAAAATTAAATTAACATACTGAAGTCCGTTTATTTCCATAAGGCAGCTGATCTTAAGTGTCTTTTCGAAGTTGGCACGTGCGGGCAATGCAAAAGTCCGCATTGAAAAATCGGGCTGCGACTAAATATGCTTTCTGACATTCTTCTCTCAGGGCACCTTCGACTCGGTAGCCCCCAAATCTCCATCTATCACGCTCACGTGAAAGGGCCCCGAGCATGGCGCAGCGTTCTCGTCAAGTTTAAAAAAAGATAAGTCGAACCAATGTCACGCAGCGAGCGAAGCGATCGTTTGAATCCATCACCCAGCTAATCCCACAGTCCTGAGAGAAGAATGTCAGAAAGCATATTTAGCCGCAGCCGAAAAATCGCCTGCGAAGTTAAATTTCCTTCATTTGCATTGGAAATGCCTGATATGTTTTTGCGGAAGTTACTATTGACCGCGTGCCTTTTGCAAAGAAACGGGCTACAGTGTCTTTATTGATCGCATGCAGGGCATGATTCGGACGGTTGCAGGGCCGGTGCTAAAATATATTATTATAATTGGCTGCAATTTAAAATGATGGATTTTATTGCTACCGGCGTATCGCATGCATTCTTTTTTAGTTTTGCTTCTCACTACGGCCAGTAATGGTCTAGTAAAATGAATCGCAATACAATTTGAATCATCAAGGGTTCACGGAAGTATCGTTTATCAGCAAGTACGTGCACAAGTTCAGGTACATTATTGGTGAATATGCAACAATGGTGCTGATATTTCAATGGTATACATTTTCGAGAAATATACTGCTCAAATATCTGGCCAAGGAGTGACAAAGCAGGTGTGACACCCATGTAAGTTTCAATCTTTATATTTTGGTCCTTTTGGTTTCTAGCTTTATACCCCATACCCTCCATCCCAAACTCACCCCTCAATCAAAACTCACACTCTCCCGTCTAAAACTCACTCCCCCGTCTAAAACTCACGATATGTCCAAAGTCCGCTCCAACTCATTCGTCCCAAACCAATCCCAACTCTACCCTTCCCCTACCTCTACCTCATCCTCCCTCATCCAAACTCACGGTCCGCCGGGGATATTGACGCAGTGGGAGGCCGTCAGAAGCCACCTCCCGCCGATGACCGCCGCGCCGCACTGGTACTCTCTGCCCTCGCTGTACCGCAGCACCACCATCCACGGAAACGTGCCGACCGATTTCACCGGCACGCCGCCGACAAGGCGAGGAGGATCGAACAGCTTGCTGATGCCGCAGGCGCCCGGCGAGGGGTCGGGTGTGGGCAGCGCGGGAAGGATGGTGGGAGGGGTCGGCACGCTGTGTGGACAGCACTGTCGAAGAAACGGGGGGGGGGGGGTGGTTGGTGAGGGAAATGTTCAACCGACCCTCGATCGGGCTCATTATGACCGTGAGACCATGATGTGAGCGAAGGCGATGAGAGAGAAATCGACGTGATATTTTTGCATATATACGGGTAATGACTAATGCCCGCAAGACAACCCCGATAAATGTGTATTATTCCAGCACGAAGAAAAGGAACACTGCTACGGAAAATGCTGCGGAATGCTATGGCGACATAGTATGGAATAGTAAACATTGTGGAAAAATGTTACGAAGTTATGCCCCCGGGAAATGCTTCGGAGAAATTATATTCCTTTACGAGTTATTATTCTTCTGGTCCGTTGGATTAATTTCTCACTCTAGCGTCATCGTGGTAATATCGTAAATCTGGGTAACCAGAATTCACTCACTAAACAATCCGGAAATACACCAACGCCGTCCCCGACTCTTACCAGCAGGGTCTGTGAGCCACTAGTGCCACACACCAACTGCCTCAGAAAGCTGACGTTCTTGCGCCGGAGTTGTTCCATCAAGGGGACACACTCCTGTATGCGGCCACAGCGGCCCGGCCTGCCGTCAGGCATCTGACAGGATGCCCTCAGGGCAGATGTCACAGATCGGGGCAGGGGTCGGGGTCGGGGCGGTTGGCGAAGCATCTGTGATCCACCGAAGAAAACTGGGGGAGAGGGGAGGTGTTGTAAATCCACCGAGCACCGAGCTTATTTTCCGGTGATTATGGGCTTTTTCATTTTGTTAATCAAACCTTTCGTATGATACTGAGCCCATCGCTCCGAAACGAGTGATATCAAGGCATAAAATAAACATGTCAAAATACAGTTGTAGGATCTAAGTGAATGTTCACACTAAAAACATATCGAAACTGAAGATAGCCTTTTCCTGCGTATTATCACACTTTTTACGTTTGAATTAATATAAATAAGATTACAAACATATCTAAACTAAAAATATAATTTGACTGGGTATTATCCAACTTCTTTCTGTTTGCATTGATGTAAATGAGAGAAAAAGCGATATGTAAAGATCACTTACCCTGGGCGTGTGCGGCGGCAGCAACGCACACCAGCACTGTCAGATAACCCGTCAGTCTCACCGAGGACATCATCCTGAGAGCCCTCACTGCCTCCGTTTCACTCCGTCTTCAAATAGACCGCCTCCTTCCCCACTCTGTCTGCAAGAACCCCGTGGGAGTAGGTCCTTGCTGCCCTGCGCTGTATTGTCAGCGGTATGATCTCGTGCCTGGCGAATCACGCCGCTGTCTGCCGCCCCAGACCACCAGACGGGCGGATATATGGCCTCCCGCCCCCCGCCCCTCGCCCCCGCCCCCGCCGGGCAGTGACGGTGGTGAATCGGCCCGTCACGGGCTGTAGTTCGGGGCGGGGCCGCGTGCGGTACAGGGGCGCCACCAGCGGCACCGCGCTGCTGCCGCTTGGAAAGGACGGGACTGGGAGTTAGCAGAGGACCCGTGGAGGCGACGAGGTCCAGGGAAGGTTAAAGGGACACTGTCACCTTTGGCGGTAATGTAAAAAAAACGGTGAAAATCACTGTAACGAATTTTGTGTCACTGATGGCCAAGGCCCCTAGAGTATACGGCTAAGCGGACGTGACGTAAAGTGGGGACTAATTTGGATTGGCTGGTGTGGTATCTGGTGGTGAGATACAATATCCGGTTTCTGGCTGGTGGGATATAATTTCCGGTTGATACTGAGAAGAAGTTTGAACTATCTTGTATTAATATCAAATTCTGTATCATGCAGGCTTATATTGCCATTATGAAGAAGAAACTAGGAAATAATTAGACATTCGACATTTTCGGAAACTTCGGTCGCATTGTCATTAAAAAATATAGGATTTATTTCTTTTGAATAATCATATGCATATTTCTCGGTATATTTCAGAATTTGCCAGAAACGCAACATCCGCCAACTGAGTGACAGCACGTGGCCCGCATTTCTGCTTGGGTTGTTTACGATTCCTTCCCCTTTCAATTTAACACACAGAGGCTATGACAACTTTTTAGGGTCACGAGACTAAGCATATTCCATTATTTTAGAGGTGGGGTGCTATTTTTTTGTATCTTATTCTAAGAAGAATAAAATGATCTATCCATTGAATCCAAAAGATAAACATATTATGCTTGTTAATCATCATTTTTGCGGCCTTCTTTGGAGGGTAGCTGGGAGCCTCACAATTATTTTTATAGAACTATAAAAATAATATTTCAAGAATACACAGTCTTACGTTGCTATAAGAAAACTGCTATAAAGTTTTCTGAAATTAATTTAAAATGCCGTTTTGTATGTTGTTAAATAGTCAATACACATTCAAATTGTATAAATGAATTAGTTGAATTTATTTCCGTAGGAACATAAAATGTATTGCTCGCCTTGAGATGTGCTTCCTCGGTTAGGAAAAATGTCACATGACTGGATGCCCAACCTTATCTATAAGAATATTGACATCCGCCATGTTTTTATCGCGTGCATCGTTTTCTTGCGCACGTTTTTAGAGATTAATTGAGTCGTGTAGGAATTCGAAATAGTTAACTCCATAGTTGAACGCTGAATAACTGTTAGAGTATAAGGGTTTTATTGATGTTGCATACTTAAAACCCGGGGAGGGGGGTTTAGACGCCCCCCCCCCCTAAGGTTTTTCGACGATAATAAAAAATGGCAGCGCGCAGCGCCGCCGTTATATGCACATGTGTTTGGGCATCAATTACGCACATTTTGTAAACATTTTGACGTCAGGTCATCAAAGGTCAGGTCACCAGGTAGGGCCACGTGACCCAACCTCAAAAAACGTTTGAAGTTGTGCCACAACCATAGTTTTTGAATGATCACTTTCAAACTTTCAGGATTACATAAGGGTACTGTTACCTAAAATGTATTTATCTTTGATCTTTGATATCGGTGACCTAAGGTCAGGTCAATTTCGTGACCTCCCCATTATAAGTCAATGGGAAAAAATTAAAATCACTCGTTTTCAGTGGAAACCCATCAGATCAGTCCCATTCTTTCAGAATTATGTCTCCTTAGGCC
>JARFNZ010008466.1:1370-14835 GCA_031763405.1 Balanus nubilus
TTGACCGTCTTGGGGGGCCATGGGCCCGGCCCCCCCCCCCCTTGGGTCCGCCTTTGGGTACAATATCTTAGTACAGTTTACACATTCAGTACAATATCTGACAGGCTGGAGGTGCACAATGTTATGAATATTATTGTTGGTGTCTCAGAGGTAGCAAAACTGGAACTACCAATAAATACCACGGTCCGCAATATCAAAACACTTTCCTATGCTCCTGCGACCTTCCCTCTGCCACGGATTATCGCAATCCGTGCCTCTGCGCACACAACACCTGCACAACACTCATCTTTACGCATAGACACCGATAATTTAGTCGAGAGATGGCGCTGGGGTCGCGCCGGCTGACATGTTTTGAAGACCGACTCGCGCCGTCTCCTCCGGCCAGTGACGCGCGCGATGAGGAGGTGATAAAGCGCAGGAGATCGTGCTGCTGATAATCGGAACAAATGGATGACCACTCTGGCAGCTCCCTCGTCTCCATCGCCACGTCATCATGGGACAGTCACGTGATCATCATGAGACGGTTATGCGCGCGCCTTGGAAAGCTCTGCGCGTGAGAATGCACGAGGGGTCCTCACGGGATCTGGTTCACCCTCTGCCAGAACGCTATTGTAGAAAATCCCAAATGGATGGAAAACTTTGGAAACTAATGCATGGGCAGTGAAGTAACTACAGTCATAACAATTAGTTACTACAGTTATCTAAAGCAGTGTACATGGGAATAAATATAAAAAGTGTCAGCGTATTTGGTCTTGCGTGTAAAACTTCCACTGATATATAGCTCTCAAAGGAGCACCACAGACTGGCACCTCAACAGAGGGTCGGGGCGGGGGGGGGGGACGATTTAATCGTGCCTCCTCTGTTCAATCGGGCTGTGATCGGGGTCAATGCAGCACACGACAATAACACCGGCCTCCGTAACTAGCCCTTTGTCGCCCGGTCGCCGCCACAAAGGCCGGTAATTGGACTGAAAGGGTGCAGCGCCGGCCGAGGTGGCCAACCGCGGTGTACCCCCAGCTGAGGTGTACTGAGGTGCAGTGTACCTCCAGCTGAGGTGTACTGAGGTGCAGTGTACCGACGGCGGTGTACCTCCAGCTGAGGTGTACTGAGGTGCAGTGTACCGACGGCGGTGGGCGCCGGGGCAGACGGCTATTCTGAGCGTCGCGCTGTACCCGGCGTGCTGGGTGTGGGATAAGGTCCCTTCAGATATGGCAGACCGGTAAACAAGTCCGTACAGTGCGGTCCGTACGGAAGAGAAAGACTCAACAATTGCCGCCGAATACCTTAGGTGTTTTGTCACCGATTGAATATCACCGAGGGGGTCAGACGGCGATAAAAAAATCAGCGTTCAGTTCCAACCTTCACCAGCTTGTCGCTCGGGTTGAGGTTCGCGCAGAGCATGCATCGTCCCGTTCTATCTAGCCAGTCCCCGGGGTATGGGTTCCACCTCGCTCGTCCTCGTCCTTCCGCCGCAGGAACACGTGCGTCGCTCGGCTTCGGTCACACCGTGCACAAAGACGCAATCATCGGCCGATTAACAGTCGAACTGCCATCCATCAGGAGGGTCTCCACGTCACCCTCCCGGCCCTCCCCGGTCCCTCATGCCCTCAGCCCTCTCCGCGCAGCCCTCAGCGCTCCCCACGCTCTCCGCGCTCTCCGCGCCACTCGAGAGCCGGCGCGCGGCGGCCCGCTCGGGGCGCCAATGGAGCTGTTTTGGCTGGGCGGGCCGGCCACCGCGGGGGGCCGCCGAGCGCCGCCCCGTTTCATACCGTTTAGTCGTTAACGGCAGGGGTCGGGCCCCATGCATTACGAACCGGCCGTTCCTTCAAAGGCAGGCCGGGCCGAATTCCATTCACAGTGCCCGGAGCCGGTCTAGTTGAATAAGCAAATCTGTCTGATAATGCGCCGCTGGACAGGAGGTGGGGAGGGGGCCGGACCGCCCGCCAGACGGACCGACAATTCGTCAGCTGGCACCCCAGACGGACGACTCTAACGCGAACCAATTAACGCTCAATGCAGCGCCAGCGGTATGAGTATGGCTGATGCAGGTGGTCGGAGCCCTGGGAATTATGCCAGCAATGTAATAAAGGGGTAAATAATAAGCCAAATTCACTCATGTCACCACATTCTTTCGCTGCGGTCTTCAAAGTTTTAAAGGATTTATTTTTACAATCGATATCACGATTCATTAGATCGGTGTACCGCTGTATATAACTGTACCACACTCAACAAAAGTGCATTCTGCACACCCGATAATGCAATGCACAAAAGTAAGAAAACATACGATCATCAGATATATCGTCCCCTATGATACAGCTTTCCGATCGATTTTAATGTGTTCCGACTTTAGTTGGAGCACCATAGTGGCAGATGGGCGAAATGTCACCTCGGTTCAATGCTTCCGGGGTTAGTGAGCGGGGGGGGGGGGGATATCACTGGAACGTCAGAGCAAAACAGATGAAACTAACCAGCTACCTCACAGATAAATATGTCTTCATTAAAATGGCTGGGGAAGATAAGAATGACACTCTGAGACGTAATTATAATTAGATGTTGGACAATGTGGCAAAAGCTTATACAAGAATGGGAGTGGCCTCAAGGTGCATAAAACGAGGCCTAAAATATGCTTCAAAACCAGACAAACAATAGCTCATATAAGACATGTAATGTGTTTTGTTAATGGCATGTACAACAAAGTGAACCTGAAAAGTAACACAGCACCTTTGATCTGAGTAACTACTCACTTCAAGTGCTCTTGTCCCCTCAGAAATCCTATAGAAACCCAAGAATGTAAATTACCCCGGCATCCAGTAATCCGTCTGTTGCTGTCGTTTCCGTTCCCAGGGTCGGGATTGAGACAGCCTGGCCGGGATTGAGACAGCCTGGTCGGGATTGAGACAGCCTGGCCGGGATTGCGACACTCCCTGTGGATAAGCCGCTGTCGGACACACTCCACCTCTCCACCGGGGGTGAGACCAGGACCCACAAAACCCCGCCGGCGTCTCTCCGGTCGCCGCCCTGCTGTCACTCCAGACTCCAGTGCAGTGGACGGACAGGGCCTGTCCCACGGTGAGACCCACACAGAGCCGTGGTATGTGGGACACCGGCACCTTGCTGGTAGCCAAAGGGCTGCAGGGAAGGTCATAGATGAAGGGTATTATAGGGAAACCTGGCACGCAAAGTCCCAATGACTGGCGAGGGTATGTACGTGATGTATTGCTGGCCGGCCAGTGTATATTTATAAAGCCATTTAATTGCAATCAGCAATGCCTGGCATCCTGGCTGATGCTCAACAGTCAGATCCCATCGCTAGTTCATCATCATCATCATCATCATCGTCTTTCCAGCCGTCAATCGCTGGGTATGGTAAGGTAAGCATTTGCTAATGAGGTGATAATGGTTGTGTCATGTGGATACTCCGCTCCCTAGGGTCATGTGGTGACCATCAAGAAGCTGAATGAAAAACAACTGCATTTTAAAGCCTGGTGTGGTTTCAGCTTCGAACAGTTGACACACATGTTAATGGGGGATAAATTACCGTGCATCTGTTACAGAAATTTAGTTCGAACGATTTAAATGGACGGCTTTGCGGGGTCAGAACCACGATAAGTAGAGCTTGATGCGCAGGTCCTGGCCCCTTACCGTCCAATCGGACAATTCAGGGAAGCCGTCAGAAATCAGACCGAACGTTTTACGTGCCACACATTCTTGGCTACGGGCCGCCCCCACTCAACTGTCCTTGAGTGCGGCATCTTCCACCGACCGCAGGCCATCCCAGTCAGCAGCAAATAGCGAGTACCGAAGCAACTCGAACCCGAGCTCTCATTACCGAGTGAGTCTGAAGTCCAGCGTTCTCCCTAATTAGCTTCAGAGGCGGGCAAGTGCACACATTATGGATGTAACTGCATTACAGCACAAACACATGTTGTTTCGCTGCGGCTGTCACATAACATAATTCTTGAAACGGAGTCATCCAGATAATAACTCGAATGAACCATACACAACCTACACTACATGTGTCGCACATTAATAATGTCTGGCGTAAGCTGAGCACTTGATACATCGAGCTTAGTCTGGAGGACAAACCAAACGAGCTTGCGCGGATAAATAAACATAGGTGCTATTGAAAAATGAATTGCTTGGACACCGGATGACGACACGCTTTGAAGTGAGAACCTTGGACTATGGCCCGATTCTATCATGAATATTATAGGTATTTGCTTAGTGAGCTCATCGTGAATGCAGTTGGTATGACGCCAGGACAGATTCTGCCTCAAAGAGGAAGGCTTAACTTTTGATGGAATGGATAAATTGATATAGAGTTGCATATTTGGTATCAGATGACCGGGCATACTCATACAGCTTTTAAATCCGAGCTATGGAACTGATCGCCAGGCCATTATACGAGACCATCGTACAATACGAGCTAGGTATTATAGTTTCGCGATGGTGTAAATAAGCTTGTCCGTATTTGCAGCAACCTCGTAACATTTTTATCAAAGCAATGCACATATAGGACGAGTCGAGTTTCGATGCTTCACGACACCAATCGCTGCTGGCCACAGCACAAGGCCGCAGAATATACAGAGGACGCTTACGTCTGGTCTCATCAGAGACCAGTCGGAAGTGTCATGTACGTCAGGCGCCGGGATGTCAGATCTCCAGTCAGTGGACAGATCAGAGCTAACTGTAGGACGGGGCGGAGACAGCGCCCTGTCCCCTGTCACACTGTCACATGTCACACGTCACACAACGTCCATCGTCCCGCGGCGTGACACGTCCAGCTGCCTCACCAAATAACCACAATCTCCCACTTGTGAGACGCCAGACTGACACATGTCGACGCAAATGGCTATGGCCGCGATCTGAGACCGACATCGACCCGATCCACCATCCGGCTCGGTCCCAGAACCCCAATCCACCTCGATCGCACGTCAATGAGAGTGGCCGCATCTCACGTTCAGCTGCAAATCAGCTCATATCAATCGCCTCGGAACGTGACTATCGACCTCGGCATCTCCCGGTTCAAGGTCTGGCGCGACGTCTCCACATCAGCCTCCCGATCTCGCCACATCACACATTCTCCGACCGACCCGGCTCGCCACCGGGAATCTCCGATACCCGATCGCAGGGCGGACAGCGGTGGCCCTGTGTCGCACAATGCGAGCCCTATGCACACATGCACCCTCACACACGCACACACGCGCACACTATGCACGGCGTGCACTATTCTCCTCCCAGCGGCGGGTGGACGCGCGGTGTCCACTGACAGGTCGGTGCATCACTCTAGTCGACCCGATCAGCGCAGCCCCGTGCCGACCGAAACTGCGACAGGTTTCCGCGCCCCGGTTCCGATTTCAAGCCCCGATCCCGCCTCACCCACGCGGTGTGACTAAGGTTTAGTATCGGGCCGCGCACGGAGCGGCGGCGCCTTCGGACTAGGTCTGGAGGTGGAGGGGGCAGGTGAGAGGGGAGGAGCAGGTGAGAGGCGAGAGGGAGGGATGCGACAGGTGAGAGCGATATCCATCGTGATCAGCGCCGATTCAGATCTCGACAAGGGGCGTTGGAGGAGATGGGATGCGGGAGAGATGTGCGAAACGCGGTAGGTATGCAAAGTGGGGTAGGAGTTGGTTTCGGAGTGAACATCTTGGTTCACTGCTCGCACTTTAGTACACAGAAGACGAAAAATAGAAAGTGCGGTTACTTATGATTTTTTTTACTTAGTAAACACTTTGAATGTTGATGATCTGATGGTTTGAACTAAAAAAATTAGATCAATAAATTCCATTTCGTTTTCCATGTGCCTGGTGGCCTTAGCGGTATATTTTTGTACTTCATCAGCAGAGCTACTCTCACACAGTAACAGCTGCACACAACGCACCACCGTGAAATACCCACGGCGTGACAAAATAGCACATCTCATTGAGACCCAATCCCAGTTACCGCCTGCGTCCACCAGGTTAACTTGCTGGATCGATGGAAGCTATCAGGACAAACCAGTTAATTATCAGTCCATCGACTAGCCGACTTTTCGGAGAACCTCACCCGCCGTTCTCGGAGACCGGACCTCCTTCGTCAGTTCCGCATGCGTTCCATTGCTCGACAGTTTTCTGGCCGAATGGCTTCCTCCCAGTTCAGAACGAGCTTCAGCGGCTCGTCGGGGCGCGACGAGCTTCGAGGCGGGCTTCGGAGCAAGGCGATCTTCGTGACGAGCTTCGAGGAGAGCTTCGGACAGCGCAGAGCGATCGGAAAATCTTCTGCGCCGTAGTCTTCCTGCACCGTAACCTCGTTTACAACCGTCGGGTCGTCGAAACGCCCAGGAATCTGCGCCCGTGACCACCTCATTATCAAGAACTGCCGGTAGGTCCGTTTCTCCGTCCGTCGGTGAGAAGACTGAGACTCTATGGGCTGTAAATTAAACAGACAGGAGACATTAGGAGGGAGGGTATTTACGAAGTCGGGTCCTTCCCCACTGACTCGGTGCAGTAAATCCATCGGTGAGGCGTTCGCTGCGCTGCCCGGGAGAAAGCGAGGCGAATGTGGCGCAGCGGCTCAGGAGACAGGAGGGACAGAGGTGACGATGAGGGGAGAGGGGCCGGCTGTAAAACTGGTACCTGTGATGTCTTAATCATTTACCTGCCTTAACTCAGCGAGGGAAAGGCAACGGTAGTGGAACCATTTAATTTCTATCGTTAGCAGCAGGCATAGTTATTAATTGACGGAGTGTGTTCCTTTACTTTTTGTGCCATCCAGTTTTTGTGAGGATTTTCGATAGATTTACGCTCGGTTTGTGGAGGCAGAGTTCGTAGTTAATATGATTACGGTGTTCTGTTTGTTTCATGCATATTGAACGACCCCATTTTCGTGGGAAATCACCCACAAAAACAGGTAAACCTACTGGTACTAAATAATTATCGAATGCCATCTACAACAGATCGGCCCCACCTCAGGTGCTCTACCGACATGGGAGCACTTTCAACGGCGGCCGGTTAACACAGCGATCTAAATTTAAACACGACAGCCGCATTAATTCATGGCGTTTTTGCTCGTGAAGCTGGCGGGGGTCCGCTACCACCTCGTTCGGCCGGCAATCAGACCTCCCTCGTCACAGCCACCGGGTGGAGTGACGCACTAGAAAAACAATCCAAACGGCCACTCCGCTCCACAATCTGCCCAGGAGCCGCCGGAGGAGGGGACGTAACCAGCGGAATAACTTCATCGGCGCCGGTGAGTCATTTTATATCGGGAGGACGGCCCAACTGAGGTCCCGGGGGTACACTTTGGGCAGATACAGAATCCCGGGTGGACCGTCTCAGACCGATGACGCACAAAGCTGCCTCTTGACGGCCGCTCCCTGCATCAGAACTTCCGTCTCTCTCCTCTCCTTCTGACACCCTCTCAACGCCTGCAGCCATCTCGTCTGCCACCCCTCCCCCAGCCCTCCCCCCACACTCCCTGCCGGCGATATATGTGACCTCGGGACCGCAGCCAATGACCTCAATGACACAGACCACTGAGCCGCAGGAAGGGGTCGGCCGTTGGGGTCACGGTGATGACAGACATCATTTGCTCCTGCTGCTGCGTCAGCCACTGGTGATATCATTTCTCAGCTGCCTGACAACTCAAGTTACCACAGAGCAGTCAACATGGCTCGCATCCTTCGTGCCATCATCCGGCCTAATGGATAAACACGTGTAAAACACGGCCCTTATCGTAATCCAGAGCCACATGAACGGGCAAAACACTGCACCACGGTAAAACATATGACCATACTCCTCGTGTCTATTTATATCGGGAATATCGTCCTCCCCGCTGGCGCTATCTCTTGCTAAAAGCATGGCAGTGCGGTGTTTTTCGCCGGTATTGGTATGAAGTTGTGGGACGTAAATCAGGCGTGCGGACGGCTCTGTGCGGCGGGGTGATTAACCGGTGTCTCGGCATGTTAACGACATACCAGAGCGGCCGGGACGGGCAGATGAGGGTTGGTGGTGAGACAGGGACAGAGACGCACTAATTAGTCAATAGGGAGGGTAAAAGAGGGAGGAGTTAGGGGAAAGCATCACATGGGGGACTCAGGGAGATAAATGTTGATAAAATACGAATGTCGTGAAGCAGAGTGCACTGCAGACAGCGACAATTCCAGTCGAGCAAGGGACCATATACGCTCGTTGCTTTACAATTACATACCTAAATACTTGAAATTCAGCTTAACCCGTTCCTCTTTTAACATATGTGACGTTTACTGACAAGCTTCCTCCAGGGGCGTCGTTTTACGAAAATAATTGGTAAGGCCCAACTGCTCCGTAACAACCTAACCTACCTCATTTTGAGTTTTCTTCGAAATTCAGCAATTTTGTTCGGGGTAAAGGTTTCCTACATAATAATTTTATATAAACAAAGGAAGTAGGATAGGGTAAAAGTCCCTATATATGCATGGTTCCTAAATGCGCACACGTTGCGCGAAAATAGCTCTAGGCGGAAAATCAGTGATCGCGGCGCCGAACTGAGTGCTTGATCGTATTTTCCACTTTTTATCTACCTAGTGACAGCCACGAATAGTACGATCTGCGTATTTTTAAAGAGTCATGATGGGTCTTCCGAAGCTCTGTTCATTTTTAAGAACAAAAAAACGCCTGAAGTTAAAATGAGAGGTTTAGTAAACTTGTTGTACCTATTACAAGCGAAGTCGTAGCTCGAAAGTTCTAGACAAAATGAGTTGGCATCGACCTGTGGTATAAAGCGCAAAGTTGATTATTTCACTGTTGCACGCATTCTACTAAAAAAATGTATGATGTGCGTAATTATGGAACATGCGCACACTTAAAATTCGACCCACTTTTTCAAAGCATTCCTCTGTTTTATGTATGGAGAAGTGTTTTGCCGTGAGATGACATCATTGCTATGCAGTTTTGCTTTTATGTTTTATCGTTTCTCCGACCAAACAATGAAATAACACTGAAAAACGATCGCTCGGTTGCTAACCCAATATGGTAGCCCTATAGGGAGAGTATGATAGTGAGATTACCTCGCAAGCGTCAAATTTTTTTGACCCAATATGGTAGCCCTATAGGGAGAGTATGATAGTGAGATTACCTCGCAAGCGTCAAATTTTTTTACCCTTAAACTTTGTGACTTTTTGTAACGCAATTAGTGTGCCAAGAAAAGGGTATCGGATAGAAGCTGACAAGGAACGACAACATGGAAGGAAAGGGTGAACAGTAAGCCAATCCAGTCAAACTAAAAAAAAAACAAGTAAAAAGGTAGTGCGGCCAATATTTGCCGTTTGATGTGTGCTATGGGTTTGAAGCCGGGGCTGCACACAGTGAATCCAGTGTGAGATGTCTCGAGTGGGTCTTCAAGTCATTTGTGGATACTGACCGAGAAGACTACCACAGGTACATTTGCGACCCTTCCCCTAACGCTTGTCTTGTGGCGGCTTTGTCTCCGGGTGGCATTGTGCCCATGGGGTCCCAATGAAATAGGCATTGCAAGCTTTTGCGATCTGTAGAATTCGATTGTGAATTCTTATCTTCAAGACATTACTGTTGCTTCTTTCCCTGTTGTGCAAAATATTTAGAAAGCGTATGTGGTTCAGTTTCACCCTTTTTAGAGTAGTGTGGGAAAACGTGCATCATATGTGAGTTATTAGGAACACGTAGCTCTAATTTCGCACAGTTGCAGACCTAACTTTAGTCACCTCTCGCACTAAAATGCCGCAGAGATAGGACCACAGTCCTCTTTTCAATCGAAACGATTTCGTTGAATCGTATAGAATTTACGCCACAAGGGGTTATCCCTTAGGCGTACGTAGTTAGCGATGTTTAACCTACCTAACCTTGCATGCCACTAATATGCGAAAGTATGCACATAGCATTGATAGGGACTAGAGCCCAGACAAGCATTGGTATGGCTCAAATGAACATTGGTAATGCTTCGGCCCCTCCAGTCCTATAATAAAAGACACCCCTGCTACTTCTAAAAATTTGCTTAAACTATTTGTTTTGTAACACCGAATCGGCTGCAGTTTGGCAGCATTATACCATATAAAATTGATCGGCCATTACAGTGGAATAATAATCGGACAAGAAGTATAAAATATCCTCGGGTTTCCTTTATTAAGCACTACAGACTGTCAGTCACCGGGCTTTATTTCCCAAAGTACGGAAGTTCACAATGGTCGATCACTCATAGGATAAGCCTTGAACTCCCAACAACCTCTGATATTGATCCTCGGCCGTATCTCTCGTGATGGGATATTACCCATTCCTATCCCAGGTCAACCGGGTATTATCCGTTGCGTTAGGCGGAGACAATATCAGAGTAATGGCCGCTCAGGACGGTTTTCGAGGGAGGGGACTGACGGGCAGCGGCCCATTATCGTTCGGCTCTGCTGTCAGTCATCTGTCCAGCAGACTCGGCCCTTTTTGCACCAGGCACTGGAGCCCGACTGGTGGCAGTGGGGACTGAAGTGACTGTGGAAACTGAGGTTACTGTGGAGACTGTGGTGACTGAGGTGACTGTGGAGACTGAGGTGACTGTGGAGACTGAGGCGACTGTGGATACTGTGGTGACTGTAGATACTGTGGTGACTGTGGAGACTGAGGTGACTGTGGATATTGAGGTGACTGTGGCGGCTGTGGATACTGTGGAGACTGTGGTGACTGTGGAGACTGTGGAGACTGTGGTGACTGTGGAGACTGTGGAGACTGTGGAGACTGTGGAGACTGAGGTGACTGCGGTGACTGTGGTGACTGTGGTGAACAAGGTGGCTCCCCGGAAATGTGTGATAAGGCAGTAGGGGTCAGGACCAGGGCAACATGCTTAGCGAGGGTCCTAACCTTGGAAATCCGCTTATACGAAACGTTCGGTTTTGACAAAATTGATGAAAACAAGGCAGGAATAAAAAAGACAGGAATCATAAATATGATGACGATTGACAACCATGGTAGGTTGGACGAAAATTGGCCGTCAACTGGGCTCAAACCCACAGGGACACAACAATGATAGGTTGCCACGACCAGAAATATCATAACTGTAATGCCTGTTGACAGGTAATTGGCCCACCAGCCGGTGGTGACGCCCGTCACAGCTGCCACAGCCGTCACACGCGTCACAGCCGTCACGCTGGCTGTGACGGAAGTGCGTGGTCACGTCACGCCGTGACGTATGGGTCGCGGATATGTGACGGATAGGTCAGGGTGGTGACGGGACCGATGAGCGATCGCCCAGAGAGGTGATAACGTGCCGTGTGATGGATCTCCGTCAGATAACAATCACTGATGGGAATAGATCATTGGCGCATCCGTCTCTATCGCTATGCGGATAGCCATGTTCGTTTGGTAACGCCCTTCATTCGGATGCATATACTCATGGTAAAGTTATGATATGATATGTTTGGTCGACAGTGTCGCGGAAATGTTGTGTGTCGGTGATAAATTTGATGTAGAATTAGGGCGGTAAAAAATTAACTTATTTTGCGAGTGACTAATTAAGCTAGACTCTATATGTATATCTCAATTTCAACAAAGTGGATATACCGGCATAGCATTCCTGATTTATACTACCGGTTTCTGGGAGCATTTTCTCATAAGCCTTGGAAGCCTAAAAGCAATATATTTTCATTGGATAAAGCATGATAATTTCTGAAGAGCAATTACAAGGGAGCAATGGCAGCAGCGAGGCCAAAGACCGGGGGCATGTTCTCAGAAATTAAAACGCTGCCCTGCAAATTAACGAATCTTATCAAAATGAGGCAGACGGTCGTTGACACGCAATTCTGAGACATTCGTGTCGTTCGTTCAGCATATAAATTACCGAGCGGGGAAAACAAAGGCATTAAAATGACGGAGAAAAATGGCTTGTGTGTGTCCCTGATATTCGCCGCTGGCATGTCCCTGATCCTCGCATAAAATGAGGTCGAAAGTGAATATCGTTGGGATGCAGAAGAGCATCATATTTCCCGGGTGTTCCGCATTGACGTGCGGAAGGTTAAAGGAGCAAATTAAAAATATAACCATTTTCGGCGTGTCACATTCGATGGAAAGCAAGCGATAAGGCGCAGTTTCGATCAAGCTAGCAGCAAACACGTAAAGGCTTCGGAGGCTTGGGTGTGATGATAAGTGTGCTTTCACCCTTTGTCGAGAACAACAGACATGAATCGATTTAAATGCCAAAAAATGGTTAGTTAATAAAGTAGTCAAGTCAATAAGTTTATTAAAACCTAATCGATAAGTATAAAAAAGTATCTATAAAGAGAAGAGCTACGAGCCGGAAAATCTGCATTGATACAAGAGACTCTTCACAAACGCACCGTGCTGATGTTCGAATGTACATTCGAAGAAGAAGATTAAGAAAAAAAACAGAAAAAGATGATGTCAAGTTTGACAGATAATACAATTTAGGGCCTTCAATCTACGAGGTGGCGATACTCTGCTATACAATGCGTCATCCAGTGCGTCACCCAATGACTCAGACGTCAGAGATCTCCCAGAGGTTGGAGCTTCAGAGAGCCGATACACACTCCAACATGGTAATCGACTGCCGGGGAAGACCGATGACGAAGACAATAAAGGCTAACCGTCCGATGAAACGAGCGCAAGTGCCAGTCGATATTCAAATGCTTTAATATTGCACCGGGAAAGGTCATGTTTCGCCGAAACTATGCAGAAATTGTGTGAAATCAATTTTACCACACTTCAAGAAAATGCTTTGCCCAATTAGTCAGCGACGGATGTATTCCACCCATTCTCGAGAATAATTTTACAATTATTGTTCCCCTTACACCCCTGCTCTGCCACTTCTCAGTCTTCCTCTTCGTTTTCCAGCCGGAGGACTGGGGCGGGTACCGCTGATGGGTGTCCTCCCCGTCGATCCCGTCACAGCTGCCATATATCGGCTGCCATATTTCCCCACTGGCGGCCGTAATTTCCCGGAGAGCGGGGGATGAGAGCGGCCGCTGGCACCGATCATAGCCCGTTTATTACCCCGAATCATCAGTGCCAGCTCCAAGAGGAGGATCCGGACCGTTCGCTCCGTCCGTCCCCCCCCCCCTCTCCCGGCACTCTGGCCCCCTCTTGGCGCGTGCCGCCCAAGCCGGACCCGCTGCGTTAACCGCCCCGGGCAATATCTCCTCGCGAGGCATGTCAAATGAAGAAGGCGACTGCAAACATAGGGGAGAGGCCGGAGTGCGTTATTGCTGTCTGAAAACAGCGGTGACGGACGGGAACCGAGCACAATAGACCGAAACTTTACCGGAAATTGGAAGAAGCCATTAGATATTGGTGTGCTGCGGTACTATTCCCAGCCTGGAAGGTTGGGAGGGAGAGGGTCGTAGCTAGGGGACAGGCGAGCGAGTCTCATAGTATAGTACCTCCGAGACTCGAGTGCGAGAGTGCGAGAGTGCGAGAGTGCGAGAGTGCGAGAGTGCGAGAGAGAGAGAGAGAGAGAGACAGAGAGAGAGAGAGAG
>JARFNZ010008577.1:0-14831 GCA_031763405.1 Balanus nubilus
CGACACGAGCCGGCGTCACCGGCCGCCGCTAATCCCGACACAGAATCCGCCGGCGGCCCGCCGCGCCGGACACTGGAGCCGCCTGGTAGCCAGGCGCGGCGTGTTAACCCGCTCAAAGGCGACGAGCGCTACTTGAGAGAGGTGACCCCCCGGCGCGGCCACCCAGCCGGCTGCCTGACGTCACCGTCACGTTCTCGCCGCCCCCGCCGAATCTGCCGCCGCCGCCGCCGACGCCCTCAGCCCGCCAACGTTGCCACCGTGGGCCTCGCCGGCGTCTTCTCCAAGCAGGCACGCGAGCGGCGCGCCGATTGTGCCAGACCTCTCTCGAGCTGGCGGCGTGCAGATCTGTCTGTAAACGGAGCGGAGAGTCGGCCCGCGCGTCGGAGTCGGGCCGTGCCTTGGTCCGATACTGCTCACTCACTGGCAGACACCGCCATCAGCCGGACACCGCCATCAGCCGGCCGCCCCTGGTCTGGTTTGTTTACACTGGTAACTGGCTGAAGCCGACGGTATGGGTCCCGCCGCCGCCACCGCCGCCGCCGGAGCCGCCAGAGAGCGGCCGCGAAACGAATTAGGATTCATTGGAATGGTGCGCGCGATTCGTGAGAAACACGACGTAATGTCCGGGTGGAGAGGGCTGCCGGCGCTGGCTCCGTCATTAGCCGGCGCATTAATTGAGACGAGAGTGGGAGACGCGGCCTGGAGAGGAGTTGGTCCCGGCGTGGGACCGGACCGGCGGCCCCAGTACGGTGGTCCGGTGGTCCGCCCGTCTCCTCTCACCGCCGCCACAGCACCGATCAGAGAGCTGTTTGTTCGACGTGACCCGATCGGTTAACGCGGCGGCTGGAGTGCGGTAATTATTGTTTTGATGGGTGATGTGTGTTTGAAGTGCGGTGCGAAAACGTGAGGTTGCTCAGAAATTAGATGTGATTTAGCAGTGAATGAACTTCAAATGGACGATGGTGAAGAGAGAGCCTGCCCTTGGACATGCCGCTCGTGAGACGGCTGAGTACAGACCGACATTCAAATAAACAATTAATGACATAATAACCCACATTTACCACGGAGAGTGGACTAGGCATTATCATTGTGGTTGGTTGACTATTTTATTTTTAGCAGAATCAACTTTGACTCATCCATCACTCGATGAAGTGACTCAACTTGACTCAAACGATTTTCTCAAAATTTGTACATCGGATCGACTCTTGACTCGGACCAGTCATGTTATTTTTATGTTGACTGAACTTAAGACCCAAGCTAAAAACCTTGACTCATTAGCCATTGGAGGATATCGATTGAGATTTATTTCATTCATTAAATGTTTATCTCCAAACTGTTTTTGTGTAGGACAGGCACCGTTTTATAATTAATGTGAATATAAAGTGTTGAAAGTGTGTCGGAAACTTGTCAATTGTTATATTTTATTATAGGCACAAGGTAAATAAGGCTCACGTTTCACTTGTACCTGTTTTCAAAATGCTGTTATGATAACCGCAAGTGTGGTGCGGAATGTTTTAGCGCACCGTCTTAGACTATATAGTATACATATATTAACGGTTGTATAAAGTAAACATGATGTCAATCTCAAGGTAGTTTCCGGCTAACCAATGGTGACAATTTCTCTTTAGAGCTTTCAAGCCTTGTTTAACCCACATCTGCATTATTCCGGCGCTGGCACAACTTGAGAGAGGGTGCTTCAATTGTCATAGCAATAGGCTCTCTGTTGTACGATATATCGTGAATAAATTATTGGGAATAGCCCCATAACTCGCTGATTGAAACAAAAGCTCTATTTATTTGGCCGTCTTTCCCATGCATTGCGGTGAACAAGGCCCCTGTGGTGTGGATCAGATCGGAGTAAAGCCTTCATCATCCGGCGAACCTAGCGGCCTGCTAAGTAGATCCCAGCCCCACTCAGCCCGGCTCTGGGGGCCTGTCGGCTCGGCGGCGGCGGCGGATCTAAAGCGGGCGCCGGCCTGCACTGCCCGCTCCCGTGACCGGCGGGCCCTCTGAACCGCCACGGCAGCCGACCCCGCTGAAAACACACATCACTCGCAATTGGATCGGCGGCCGGCGGGCCGTGCTGAGGGGATCGGTGCTGATTTTTACCCGGCCGTGGACAGCAGTGGCGTAATATGCACAGTACGCCGCACCTGACCGGCGGGCGGGCGGTCTCCGGCGGGCGGACCCGCTGGCGTGAGACCGTCAGCTCGCTCCCGGCCCGAGCTTATTCACCATGCTCTGCCTCTGGGCTCTGACATCAGCGGCGGATCCTCTTCTGAGAACGCTCGGTCGTGCACAACGGATGCTATGCAACCAAACGGTGGATTGGGAAGTTTTCCGTTGACCTTTACTGCCTGGAGTGTGTACGTAACACTAACCGCATGACAAACAGAACGGAGCGGGTCACTGAATAAGGTTGATTACTTAGAATGGGAATGTTTGTTAGAGGTGCTCTTCTCTCACCAATCGTACTTTTACTTGATATTGTGCCATAAGCCATGCGAGCCATTATAGCCATTATAAATGGCCATGCGATTTCAATTTTGTTGATCGCGATTTTTCTACTCGTTACATATCCGCCAAACGAAACAAATAGTGAACGCATGGGCGTTTGCTGCTTTTCTCTGTACGTCTATAGCTACTAGACGCACTTGGGTAACTGATACCCTCTGTGTATACGTGGGTACAAAGGTGACGTCTCGGTCCCCAGGGGGCCGTGGCCACCTCTCAGGAGATGTCACCGTGTCAGGGGCCGCCGTCTAATGTCAGTAGTTGTGACGGGGGATGAGCGGCCGGCCTGAACCTGCCGATCCTCGCTGATGATGAGGACGGAGTCGACCCGGCCGACCCGACCTGTCCCATCAGCCGAGAGCCGCTGGAAATTACGCCGCCTCACTGGAGCGCAGGATGGAGCAGCGCTGCTTTTCTGCCGGCTCTCAAACTGGCAGACACTTATTGGAAAAGCCAGTGCCAAGAAAATTGTTGGAAATTTGCGGGGCCTAATAGCCAAAGAATTGAAAGATTTTCCTAGGCGGGGAACTCGAATGACCCTGGGCATGGCTTCCTACATGTCACTCTAGTCCTGTCCCCAATAGACAGAGCCAAGTTTTGTAATGTTGTGATGCAGTTATTAGTAAAACGCCCTCCCATGTTCAAAAAACAAGAAGAATGATACGCGAATTACATGTGCTGTTCTGGTAATGTTTACTCGGCTTCCCCTGAAGGTAGAAACTTGGAAGGCTGAATAGCTCTCCAGGGTGAGCGAAGACACACAGAAACAGGACCACGCAGGATCGATCAGTTTTCACTCGACTCCGATTTCGACTTCGACTCCGATCTCCGAATTTAATTCCGACGTGAAATTAAATGGCAAGGAACAAGATACAAAGAAAACCTTTCCGTAACATTTCCCGCCTCTCATCTGGCTTAAGGTAGGTACTTCTCGTCTTTGACGCTCCGGAAGCCTCTCCTACAATAAGGATGATTATGTCACCGTCGTCCAGTAGCCGACGTCCAGTCGCCGACGTCCAGTCGCCGACGTCCAGTCGCCGACGTCCAGTTGCCGTCGTCCAGTAGCCGACGTCCAGTCGCCGACGGTCCAGTCGCCGACGGTCCAGTCGCCGCGACCAAGTGACTTTGGCAAATAAATGGTGCACATGCACAATGAACAGTACATATTCAGTCGAACGGTCACATGGCTAATGACCGTGGGTTAGTTTACTTGCGTAATCTGTAAACAACATCTTAGCTTTTTGTTATTTGTGTCTTACGGTCGTTGACCTCGGGGTGGCATTTTGAATCCGCAACATATAATCACATCCAATTGTGGAGTCGCTTATTTGTGGATGGCAACTCAGCATGGTTATCACCAGGCAACTCAGCAGGGCTGGAAACAACGCTGCTGCTGCCGACATCCAGCTGAAGTCAGAGTCGGCAAAACTGTTTTTACTCCGACCCGACTGCGGCCGACTGACTTACAGTTACTTCGACTTCGACTCTGATTCCGATCTGGCAGCCTTTCCTGCACAGGGAAAAGAGGTACATAGTTCTTTGAAGAACGTCAATATTTTGGCGTGAAATTAAAATGAGCAGTTAAACTTCGCTTAACTCCACATAAAATACAAATCATTGTGCAGTTGACCTCTATTATGTGTGGTTTATGCTCTCTCTGATCAACGCCGGACCGTTTATTTCATTTATTTTCGTAGCTGCCAAGCGTACAATGCTGTGGGCGGTAAAACACCCTCAATAAATCACGTATATGTGCTCTCAAGGACCATGTTACAGCTGATTGCCAGATGAATAACCTACAACTTACCAGATGGATTACTCTGAAAACATTATCTGCAAAAGTCACAAATCATGCAAATCCCGACACCACCCAGGCTTTCAGAGGCTGCACCGACCCCGGCTGGAGGGTGGCATACATAACGACCAGTGCAGTTACATCAGCTACATGTACCGCATAATGGAGCTAACGACTCAGAACAAATGATTTGGCCCCATTAGGATCTAAGAGTGCTGCTGCAGCATTCACAGCTTGACCGGATGTCATGGTTGTTAACAGTGGTGGAAACAGAACACGTCATGCACATTGCACAGTCATACCCACACCGCCTCAGGAGAGAGTGCCCTTCACCGCACCTTCTACGGATTGAATAGTACGTACAAGGGTGGTTTATTGGCCGAGAAGTAAGCGTCTGTTTTAAGTGTCTGTGTACGCTTTATTCCCACATTTTTGGACGGACCAACTGCGAAAGCCATTTGATGCTCTTTCTATGAAGAAAGCAAGAAGTAAGGGCCCTATAAGGCTGTATAAGGCTGAGCGGACGTGACGTTCAGTGGGGACTAATCTTGATTGGCTGTTGTGAAATGTGAGACGTATTTTCCGGTTGGTACTGAAAAGAAGTTTGAACCAGGGCTGCGGAGTCGGTAAAATTTAATCGACTCCGACTCCGACCCCGACTCCGGCCTGAAAAAATCGACTCCGACTCCAACTCCGAGTCCACTCCGACTCCAGCTTATATCAGTTCTCGGAATGCTTGCTACAAAACAATATATACAGTGTCATTTGTTTTTCCATATCTTGTATTTTTAACAGTGCTTAACAAAAATCGAATGCGGCTCAGCATGGACGCAGCTTGTTGGCCGCGAACGCAGTCAAGTTGCACAGGCGTGTAGGCGACAAAACCCGCGAAACGGGCATCGAGCGACGAACGCGTCTAGCCGCCCCGGCCCAACTTGTTTTCGCTTTTATATCCCCCAGCCGAATTACGAATCTACTGTTAGACGAATCGATACCATAGATAACATAAAACCTATGTTGTTATATCCCCTATAAGTTATGACTATGCCTATGTTTGATTTTCCACTCAATGTTTTCCGAAAATGATGTAAAGTTAAATCTCCAAAGTTAAGTTAAAAAGTTAAAAAGGCCGGCAAATACTCCACAAATAAAAATACTCAACAGCTGCGCGAGAAGTCGATTGCGACTCCGACTCGGAGTCGGAGTCGGTAAGATATTAGCGACTCCGACTCCGACTCCGACTCCGGCCAAAATTTCCGACTCCGACCGACTCCAACTCCTGCTTCGACTCCGACTCCACAGCCCTGATACGTACAGTATCGACCTTGAAAGATCAATTGCAAGTTAGGAGTACTTGACATTCTGAGGTGAAAACAACAAGTATGACACTGGTTTTGACAGTAAATTGATATCTTTGGATGAATTAGCAAGCTCTGTTTTGTATGACGATAGCCGTCACATGTTTACCCATCGGCCGGTCCGGCTCAGCCACGTCAGTCTCCGACCGCTCGGGTGGCTCAAGCGCTGGCGCCGATGCCGTCGGATCCGATGTCAGAGGGCGCAGGGGTGTCGCCAATGGGAGGGAGCGGGGGGGGGGGGCTGACTGGCCGGGCACCCCAGGTTCGCTCGAAATCTTCTCCGGCACCCCCAGGTTTCCCGTACTCACAAATTTATGGCGACGCCCCTCTGAGGTTGTATTGGATATTCAGTGCATCTGGCAAAAAACGGTCATCTGGCAAAAAACGCCAACTCAAAACATACTCTTCCCTAGAGGCGTCGAGTACAAATAGTAGAGTTTTGAGACAAACGATCCTTAGATCCTTAGATCCTTACAGTCAAGCTACAATTCTGCCATCCAAATCATGCTCTTCGAGAGTTCAAAATCCTATGTCAAAGGTCGACACTTCCCGAAAGGAATAGTCTACCTTGAAAGATTTCCTGAAGTTGGCAGTTGCTGGTATTCAGAGCTGAAAACCGCCAATTTAGCGCTGGTTTTGACAGTAAATTGATATTCTTTGACAACCCGGCAAGTTTCTGTTTAATGCGTCACAAGCCGTTACACGTGCCACGGCCGCGCCAGTTCCGCTCACTACAGCCTCCGACCGCTCGGTACCACCGCTCGGGCGTCGGCTCCGCTGCTAATGGATTCTATGTCAGAGGGTGTATCGGATTTCCATTGCATTCGACAAAACCCATGCCATCTGGTCAAACCCATCGGAATCGTGCATAAAGCATGCTCTATGGCCGTTGATGTAGAGTTTTTGGGATAAACGAGCATGTCCCATGTGATTTCTAAACCCAAGCTACAATTCTTCAATATTAGTTTTTAAAAAAACATTCTAAAGTTGAATCATTGTATTCCTAAATACAATCAATAACTATATATGAAAAATCAATGATGAGCTTTCACATATAGATAGGTACACCGAGCCATGGTAGTGTTGTCACCACTGCAATGGGGATCCTGGAGGTATTTTCCCTAATAGTTTCTGGCCATCCTTGATATGGTACCATGATTGTGGGTATATGTGCAATGTGCATACATTACACATACATACATACACGACACGTACACATAACATTGTCCTTGACCATTTCCCTACTAAGAAACTGCAGTGACAACACTGTGCCAATCCACACAACTCCATATGCGTGGTTAGATAAAAAGTATGGCATTATATGTATATAACAGCAACACGGACTCTGTTAAGGATTTGAAGATAACTACACATTTGACGAGGTAAACAAACAACAACAAACAAAAACATTTGACAAGGTGGTAGTCATATTGTTTAATTCAGGGCGATAAAATGTACCGTGCATTTAACTCGTGTTCATCGACAACACTCGACTCTTCTGACCACTGCATGTCTCGCTGTATAAATCCTCGCCGGGGAGACAAATCGGTCTTGTGTGTTAATCTGGAGTTGAGCGAGGCCGCGGTCACTGGGCCCGGTCAGCGCTCTTGCAGATGTGCCGCTGAGCGCACGTGTCGTAACAGCATTTGTCACTCCCCGCACACTGGTCGTCGTTGGCGCACTTCGTGACGAACACGTTTCGGGTGCAGAGGAGGCGCGGAGTGGGGCAGACGCCGCCATGGATGTCGCCTGGAACAGGACCGTGCCAACGGCGGTCAGTGGTGGTAGCGGACCGGGCCAACGGCGGTCAGTGGTGGTAGCGGACCGGGCCAACGGCGGTCAGTGGTGGTAGCGGACGGTCCAAGGCATAAACAGATTTGTGAGCTATGGACAGATGACAGAATGTTACCGTTCCAGGGGGTAGGGAAATATGCATCATGAATTAACTTGACGGACGTATGCGGACGCTGTTGGGAACGAACTTCTGCGGACGGTGAGGGTTGACAGACGTCTGCCGACGGTGTGGGATTACCTACGTCTGCGGACGGTGTGGAATTACGGATGTCTGCAGACGGTGTGGGATTACAGACGTCTGCGGACGGTGTGGGATTACAGACGTCTGCGGACGGTTTATGGTGACGGACGCGTGTGGCGGAGGCCGGTGACTTACGCGGATTGTCACCGTTCTGGTTGGTACCGTCGTCACAGCAGTAGAGCTGGCCGCCTGCACTTTGCGGCCGGCGGCAGAAGAAACGACAGAAAGAGCTGTCTCTTGGCTTAGCATCCGGCCTTCCGTTCGGCACCCCCGGGTTCACTGCGACTGCACGGATGAAAATCAAACATTCAGGCAGGTACCGACAACCAGATAGGTAGATATAGACAGCCAGCCAGGCAGATACATACAACGACAAGGATAAAGACATCAGCAATACAGAAGACTCCACGTGAAAACAGTGGAGCCCTCGTGACAAAAATGATGCTTATTAATGACGCAGTAACAGGAGGCGAAAATCTGAGAAAAAAACTGCAATTCAAGACCGATTTATATCACAGACGCCGAATAAGGAGATGCATTTCCTTCCGTTTCGTACGCTTCCATAGCATGCTCACCGGTAGGTTGGTCCAGGCCGGTGTTAATTACCACCAGTCCTTGGTTTCCCTCGTTGATGTTGATAAGCGTGCCCTCAACGTTCTGCTGCAGCTGGTTGGACACGATGTTAACCTGGTTGTCGGAGGTCTGGTCGACGGAGCCGCCTCTTCCTCCGCCGGCCCCCTGCAGTGCTTGGATGAAGGCCTGGTTGTTGGTGGTCTGAGTGGCGCCTCCCAGGCCGTTCTGTTCCTGCACAGAGACGGCTGACGCCTCGCCCTGGTTTGTCTGCTGGCCGTCGCCGGCAGACGTCTGCACACTGGTGGCGCTTGTCTCACCTGCAGACACGCCCATCGGGAGACGGAGTAACGGTTATTAACACTAGTCATTACCGACCTGTCAGCTGCTCGTGGCGGCGCTCCAATGCCCGGCCAAACCCGCAGGATTGCTGGGAAGTTACCAAATAACTGACTGGTAAGTGGTAACAACACTGGTAAAAAACATTATCAAAGAAACCTTCCGTTATCTAAGGACCTATCGCAGTTAGAAAGAAACCAAAAAAAATCCTTGAAGGCTTCTGAAACAATCTTCTGCAGTTTTGTGGTCAGATTTATCTCAGGTCAATAGTTTAGGCTCCAGAGGTCATCAAAGGTAAAAAGGTATTATTTTTTTGCAAAGACGTTTCTTTTTGCGAATCGTCTTTGTTCTAAGAAAGATTGCCATTGCTCAATTTTTGCCACCATTGTATTTCTGTCGTCAAGGGCATAGAAATATAATCAATGGTGATCTGGTCAGAAAAAAATCAAATTTTATATCAGATAAAGATCATATATTGACCAAAATACGTCATGTTGTACATGAGTCTATGGTCTTTGACAAGATACACACGACCGTGCCATTGACGCGTTTCTGTAGCTTTTCTATCAAATGTTATTGGCAAACAAGTCCTTGTGACCTCGGATGACCTTTCTAGAGGTCACTAAACGAAAATAGCACCTGGTTCATCAAGAATGGCCAAAGTTGACATGATTATGACTAAATTGGGCTGATCTGATGCGTAAAAGAAAAATTTAATTTTATCCCATTGGTTCATAACATCACGTCACGAAAGTAACCTGGCTTAAGGTCACCGATACCGTACTTTATACTGCTAAAAGACGCGGTTCACGCGTCCCTTTATGAAGAGAAATGTTGGACATGCTAAAGACGAGCTCAAGAAGAATTTTTTTAGGGGTGAGTCCAACAAATATTGTATCATGCTATTCATTTTATCATGATACAATCATTATTCTCCATATGATACGATACAATACTGTAGGATCCAATAACTTTTCTCATTCGCATGAGTACCTATTACAGTTTTGCATCCCATGCCGATGTCTGTCTTTGTCATTGAAGCACATGTTGAAGCAATTTGCAAATCGGCAGTCAATTAACTGGAAATTCAATCAACACATGGTTGGGTAATATCAATTTGATAACCCACGGCTGGGGAGTCTTCTGCTTTTTGGTGTATCATAACGACGCGGAATAAAATAATACACCACTGGCGAGTACAAAGACGCGTTAATCGACTCGGTTTCGCCTTCTCGATCAACCGCATATGCATACTCGTTCGTGGTGTAATACATAGAAACATATGCACTTAATACAAATTATGTAACACGTGCTGAATAGAAAATGGTCTCTCAGTTGCATGATAAAATGAAAATGTGCCACAGACGACAGCCCGTGTGCAATGTATATCAGATCACAGGCAATGTATCGGACACTATTTACAATTTACCCCGTACTGTTTATGGTGTCTCGCTGGCAGACATGTTTATGGTAGAACGAGGCCATCTGTTTGTGTCCGTGCAGCCGACCGGGTGCCTCGTTCTGCCCACTGGGAGTGGCCACCAGAGCCATGACGCCACAGCCTCATGACGAGGAGCAGCCAACTGCAACTGCGCAACAATTACGGCCGGCGGCGGGCATTTTTCCGCCGAACAAAGACTGAACCGATTACGGCATGGCCGCGGTTCATGGCGGAGCTGACTCATCCGACTCACCTGACCGCGGCGGAGTGGCTGACTCACCCGACTGTCTCCCGCCTGACTGCAGTCTGTTGTCGGTGACGCCCGGCCGGCGCTGCGAGGTCGTCAAGATGGGGCTCTCCGGACCGGGACCGAACTGGACGGGGCCGCGGTGAGATTTCGGGGGCTGGTAGAGGCTGCTGTAGCGGGGGTCCGGATCGGAGTAGTGGCCGCTGGGATGTTTTGGCGCCGAGTAGAGACTGCTGGGATGGTTTGGCGCCGAGTAGAGACTGCTGGGATGCTTTGGTGCCGAGTAGAGACTGCTGGGACGGTTTGGTGCCGAGTAGAAACTGCTGGGATGCTTTGGTGCCGAGTAGAGACTGCTGGGACGGTTTGGTGCCGAGTAGAGACTGCTGGGATGCTTTGGTGCCGAGTAGAAACTGCTGGGGCGCCTCAGCTGCCGTAGCCGTTCAGAGAAGATGTTTGGAGCCCCCAGGCGGCGGGTCGCCACCGTGCAGACCCCGGCCAGCGCCAAAGACAACACCACACTCCGGAACAGGGGCGACATCTGCAAACGAATGCAGGCGGCAGTCAGCGGGTTATCGGTCAGCATATATCGGGTGGGATTTATCAGACACATCTACCTAATGCATCGTAATCGTTTCAGCAAATCCTCGTTAACTTCTCGAAGTCTGTCATCGCGCCTGCGGTGTTCTGTCATCACTGTGTCTGTGTCACGCCTGTATAGCAGGCTGAATTGCCTATCTTTGGCAACCAGACCAACTATATAGGGAAGGTGGAGGGGAAGGTACAGGGTGATTAAAACAGGACAAATTCATATCCTTATAGTTGCCAAATTAGAAGTAGAGACACAATTAAACCAGCCATCCAGTGTTTGGAACTGATCAAAATCTCTTCCAAACTTTATATGATATATCTCTTAGAGAACTAAGAAGCATCTATCAGAAACTTCTCGGCTGTTTATTCTGACCCGACGTCACAAGAACTGGCAGTTTCTCTCACCGATCTTGTTTAGCTCCTGACTGGCACGAACCGTCAACGGACTCACATTATCAGCCTCGAATGTTTCTGCACACATGAGGTATTTTTGCAGAGCCCTATACGGGTCCTGTGGGTTGGCTTATGGTGCTATAAGTTTGCGTATCGTTTCTACAATCGTCTGTTTTATATTACCCCTCCCAGACTATCACCCGGAGTCCGGTTTCACTAAATATACGATTTAATCCGGTGAAGTAAATCCTAAAACTTATACGAAACAGTTCCAATATACGATCGATCATGCGACATGTTGACATCATACAGTGAAGAAGCTAAAAAGTACCTAGTAACAAAAGAATCTAGTGCCTATACTATACAACCTTAGTAATCCAGGTTACGCTGATGCACAACGCCTACACATTGTAATTCCAATCCAATCAATTTTCTGTAGATACCCTCTTTATGATGCAATTTTTAAGAATGAAACGTTCTAACGCCTTATGAATAACGGAGCTCCTGTTACACCCAATAGCTCAGAAATAGGAGAGCACTTCGACGATCGCGCCACATCTGCGCAATAATTGTCACGTTCGTAGATCACCACCATAACTTCCACGAAGGGTAGGGGTTTCGTATATTATGTTAGTCAGCGGCCGATTCACTCGGGAATGTCAAGCATTCTGGTGGGAGTGCTCCATTGATCAGGATTTTGGGCGGTAAGCATTGCTACGTAGCGTAGCAGCACCGTAGCCCCACATTGTCATCAGAGGAAGTGATCACATTGCCTCCTAGAAACTTCAATGCATATGAAATGGTGAATGCATATCATTTCGTAAAACTTGAATGCATATCATTTCGTAGATTTGGTGAAACACGATCTAAGAAATCACGTCATTTGAATTTGCGGCTTTGATTGGTCAATATTTCACTACTCCATGTAGTGAAACTCACTACGATCTACTCAGCCAGAGTAACTCGTAAATTTCGTGAAACCGGGCTCTGGTCAGCTAAATGGCATTATTTAACGTTTCTTACCTTATTCAACTTTGTTTATCGTCAGTGACGAATCGGACACGTTTTCAGCGTCTATGTACAACACATGTCTGCTTTCTCTTCAGACTTCTGCTGATGCCAGAATGGCAAACACATAATTTGGGTGCAGCTTGTCGTCGCGATGCACCCTCTACGTATGTATTGGGGACTTCTCCCAATTAATTGTTTATTTTAAAAGACCTTTCTAACACTTTCCCTCTTGCTCTTCTTCCTTGATCCCCCCTGCACCCCTTTGGCTATTTGGTAGGTGGCTGCTCTCAAAAGAATTCCATTGTTAATGCTGAAGGAAATTGGCAGCGTGTAACATGCACTTGGTGTTGCTGTTAGAAATGCGAGACTCACGCTTTACCGGGCGAATCGAGGAGTCTTCTTTGAACGCCTGCTGTGGAATACTACTGAAGTGCAGGATGATCGTGATCATGCCATCACAATTGTCCAACAATGGGGCGTTGAGCGGTACGCGTTTCATGTATGACAATTACACCCATCGGTAGCGTAATAAGGTGGTGTTGTACCTATATCTGACAAATGCAACGTTTAACTAAATTCATTGCACACACAAAAAAAAACGAACTACGCAGGTGGAAACGGAACGTAACATTTCATATACAATTTTAACTATAGCCACAGCCGTTTGAGTCAGCGCAGTAATGCTTTGCTCTGTCAGCAGCAGCGGCTGGCGTGCATGGCCGCTCACTCGTGGCCGGCATGGCCGCTCACCCGTGTTTATGTGCAAATCGGTAGCAAAACTAATTAAAAAGACCACTTGTGGCATGTACAATACTTTTGCCCAATAAAAAGTGTTCAAAAGAATATTTGCCTATGCCCCGAAAAGGGTTTTAAAGATGTGGCTCTTCGCTGAGACCTTTGTCTTGCCCCGGATATTTCCGTTAGGTCTTCCCCCCAAAAAAATTATGTGTTTGAAAAGGGTTTCAAAGATGTGGCTCTTCGCCGAAAACTTTTTCTTGCCTTAAAGACTCTTCATAGGGTCTCGCCATGGGCTCTCAAAGAACGTTATAGATAGTTCTCAAAACCCCTCGAGGTCCTTGAATTAAAAATGTCTCGTAAAAAAATGTATCTGTGTTTTTAAAAGGGTTTCAAAAGTGTAGCTCTTTCTAAATAACTTTGTCTTGCCTCGGATACCCACCCCACCTAGGTCTCGCTAGTTGCTGAGTGTGGTTTTTATGTGCGTGGCCCAGAAATGTCAAACAAGGAGTAAAAAAGACGTCATAAGGAACGGATACTTCGCGAGCCGTTAAACATTCAAAAGTAAGCAATTGATTTAAAATTTGGATTGTATATTGGCCATGTTTGGTTCCCATACGTATAATCCGTTTTGGTGCTTCCCATTTGTTTTTATTTTGTGGGCAAAAAAGTAGAAAGATAAGAAAGTTTACAGTTTTGGGTAAATAAAAAAATAAAAGCGAAATAACCATTTTGTAGGCTTAATTAGTTCACGTTGTTTGACGTTTGTTATTTGCGTTTCGCTTTAAAACTCCATTCTTGATAAACTTCAAACACTTTTTGGCTGAAAATCACGTATAGCCAAAAAACACGTAAATGACGTCACCAAAATGGCTATATCTCGTTTTTTCGACGAGATTGGCTAACTCTTCCTCGGGCAATTTAAAATTGATGCCCGAGAAGGCATGTCAAGTTTCACTTCGATAGCGCCATTCACTTTTTAAAGGGATATTGTCACCTAAAATACAAAATGTGATATGATAGAGTCAGTTTCCCCTGTGAAAACCTGTCTGTCCGTTTCAAAATCTTCGCCCTCAATCGTCCGCAGTCTTCATTTAAATATGTATTTTTCGCACTAGTTTTAGTAAAACCGCAGGTCTTTTCCTAACCTAACAGACTCTGGAATAACTGGAATCGCTCCATCACCACATGGCATTTGAAGGAGAAATTTAATTAGGATTTTCGAGTGTACCAAACAAGAATGTTATCATCGTGTTTTCCGTTCAAAGTTCTATTCTCATTTATTTTGTAGTCAAACACAGTCCTCCCTTTACCTTTGGAAAAACATGAATCAACACGATTCGCAGATGCTATGGCTAAGTTAAGTACGCAATGTCCTTAACCGTGTCGTTGGATTCCGCCCGGCTTTGGTCCATCCTCCGTGGCGAATCTGAATATTCTGCTTGGCAGTGCAGAAGAAATGTAAATAAACCGCATGGCAGAACGTGCCGCCAGGAACTTTTCTATTTTGTTATTTATTTATTTTAATAAACTTTATTTGAACTTGAAAAACAATCCAATTTTTATTTTCATTTAATAAACGCAACTTTAATTTATTGAACCGAAGTGTGCCAAATTGCTTTCACTATTCATGATGGCTATATTTGAGCGAAATAAACAAACTGCGTAGCAGAACACATTTCCAAGAACGTATGAAAAGCGCCAGATTCGATGCAATATTTATGGTGGCGGTCATCATGCCGAAATAGTGCGGATCATAATCAGGCAATTCTTTTTAGAGTTGGAGATGAGTCAAAAATAATTTC
>JARFNZ010008688.1:0-14828 GCA_031763405.1 Balanus nubilus
CGGCAGCGGCGGCGGCGGCGGCGGCGGCGGCGGCTGGTCAGGCAGCGCCGCTCAGTCGAGTCCCAGGTGAGACGGTGGCCGCACGCGCCCGGCCGCACCCGCCGCCGACACGTGAGAGGGAAACACCAGTGAGGCCAGCCGGCCACGGACCGACTGCAGAGCGGAGGCAGAGGCCGGCACGGGGCGCCGCCCAGCTCCGATGAACCAGATCGCGGCGAGATAGGTGAGTGACGGCGCCGTGCCGGGTCAGTGCAGCGCCGGGCGACCGCCCTCTCCCGGCCCAGTCTCGGCACGTCTCACGAGACGGACTGGTGACGCGGGCCTCCTCTCCGGATGTGCTGCCGGGTTGCCGGCTCTCCGTCTCATCGGGTTTCCCAGATGGTGGCGGCGCAGCTCGTGGCCTGGCGCCGACCCAGCCAGGCCGTGAGGCGCCGGTGCAGTGTTTCTGCCTGTGCCGAGTGTTTGGTAAATCTGTCGGCCGCGGCGGACGGACGGCGGCTGGTGCTCCGCGCCGCGCCGCTCTCTGCACCCCGTACAGCAGAGCTGGGGCTGCAGCTGGGGCCGCTGAGGTCATGACGCAGTCATCAGTCGACTCACACATCCTGCCGCCGTGACGTCACGGTGCCCGCAGATGACACACAGCACTCGCCGCACGTCCATCCGTCGGGCAGATAAGGCCCGGTCTGGGGTCTGACCGCTCTCCGTCCGCCCCGCGGCCCCGCCGGCCCCCGTCCCACCGTCCACCAACAGAAAGATGACGCTGTCACTTGTTGCAAACTTGTTTGATGGATAGCATTAAATTAACTGGGTTTAATGCGCGGCTGGTCTCGAATCGTTCATCATGCGATAAGTGCGGCGTTGTTAGCATGAATAGCCGGCCGGCAGCCGACCCCATGACCTGCAGACATGCCTCGGGGTCGCGCCTGACGCCAGTCAGATCTGGAGGGCAGCGATGGGCCATGAGGCCGGCGCGGTGGCTCCCGGCGGCCGGCGGCACTGGGGCGGCCGGAGACCCTCCTGTGACAGATCTGAGCCCAGACGTGGGTGTTTGGTCGCCGCCAGGGAACGGGTTAAAACGGCCGCCGCCGCTGCGCTGTTTTCCCACGGGTTTGGCGTGGATTGATTTGCATAATGTGGCACAGTGATGGACTACCGGGCCTCATTGGTATTCGAGGGAGGTGAGAGTGTCGGCGCCTACCTTCGCTTGTCGTCACCGGCCGGCGCTGGGGAGGCGCAACACAACCCGGATAGGCCGACAACACAGCCCCCGGGGAGAAGGGCAGCACAGGCCGGGAGACGGGGCAGCACAGTCTGGGAGACGGGGCAGCACAGCCCGGGAGACGAGGTAACCTGTGCAGAGTGGTAACCTGTGAGCTATTATTGCCAGATACTGAGGATAACAGTGATGCGGGAGTCAATTGATCGACACAAAACGGTCAGCGAAACCGGGCGAACATTCAGTTGAACATCGAAGCAGGAAGCAGGTAAGCTGATGTCGGTATGAGCAAAACAAAGTTTGAACGTTTCCTGGATCTACCTGGTAAATCTGGTAATCTAATGACCGATTTTCCACTCCCTGGTTTACCAGAAACACGACCAGTGTTCCTAATCGTCTGGTCCCTCCCGCTCCCCGCGTCCCATTACGGTGAGGTGTCCGTGATGAGGGAGGAGGGGGGGGGGGGGGACGGGGGACGGGACGGGGGCTCACGTCTTGTTCCGACCGCGGCTCAAATGTCTTCATGCGCACCGCTAATGGTGCAGACGTGTCCGACGATACCCGCCAGCCAATAATGCCCTTCTTTGTTTTGGGACGCATTCGGCTACATAGTAGATACGTTCATAAATTACAGTTTATGGCCGACCAGCTCGGCACTAGGGAAGTGGTCAGTCGCCATAAAATCGCCCCATACAGGCGTTCGCCGGCTTCGCTGCGCCGCACTTGTCTCGTTTCTCATAATTCTCCGAAACATCGGCTGCGTGGTAATTAAGACATCATTTGATTTCACCTTCCACACGCCTCAGTTTGCTGGCAGTCCGCCTCAGACCCTTATTCTTCTTCCTGGTTCCGAGACATGTGAACGATGTAGCCGCTGCGGCTGATGAACTGATCAAGACTAACCATGGGGTCCGCTGCGGTCGATACAAGCTTGTCAAACCTATATGAATGATGAGTAATGACCTATTTTCGTCAGCATTTTTTCGTCAAATGAAATGCTTTAAATCGAAGGGTTGACTCATACCAGGCGATGCAACAATACATTCCAGCTCAATGATAGGAAGATATTTCCCATAGATGCTATTAATATCATCTGCCGTCATTTTGTCATAGTTAGACACGTTTAGCAGAGGCGGGACAACATCTTTAAACCTTTTTCTTATTGATGTCATGGACATAAAGACGCAGTGCATTGCACATGAAAAAATACCTATTGCCAGTCTGATATAAATTGTGCTGTAAGGAGAAAGTGTGAACTTCAATATGAAGCCATGAATTGTTAATGTACACCATTTGTTGAAATTTATCAATATTTTGTTCTTATTCATAGTCATTTCACTGCTATGACTATCAATGTCCTAATAGGTCATAAAGTTGATTAAAACAGCTTTATTGTAGATGTTGTGGTACATAAATATAATTAGTATAAGCAAGTGTTGCAAGTGCATTAGTGTGGCATATTACGAAGCGGTAGGTACCCTGTAGTTTTTTAAATGAATACATTTGGAAAACGGGTCAGCAGATATTGCTGAGAGAGGCGACACGCATTACAAAATGCATGCTGTTATGATATTCTTTGATTCGAAAATGTGTCAAAATTCAAAACTTAAATCAAATCAAATATTTATCATTGCAATATATGTACATTGTACATGTATATATGTACATATGTGTATATTCTTCCTACTTATATATGTTATGTTTTTATCTCATTTTTTCCGTCTTTTTCGATGCAGTGCAGCTAAGTAATTATGACCTAGATGTGGTTGGTTTTTACATAAGTGATATACAATTTCATCAGCTTTCCAATGATTGTAAGTCCAAAGACCTAGGACCAAACCTTCAGGAGTTATATCGATTTTTACGAGTGGATACATTTTTATGAAACACCCTGTACAACCATGCGACTCTTTTGGAAAACACACCGGTTTTTCAATGAACTGCCTGCAGGATAAAATATCAAAAATTGCCATTCGGTGGGCGAATCGGGAGTCCTTGCAGCAAAACGGAGTGTGCCGTAAGTGATTTGACAACATGGCTTTTGAAACAGCTGTTGCAATTTTAACCCCATTATAAAGTGACTGATTTATTTAGCACGCGCCGGGAGGTGGTCTGAGAATTACACGCACTGGAGGGGGGCGGATTACGCCCCCTCCTATGATCTCAGCTCCTATGAACGCTAGAATACCTAAATTTCAGGGGTAGGGGTGGGTGGGGAACTATCTTGTGTGCAAATTGTATGCCCTAGGTCAATATCTTTAAGGTGAAGTGAGGTCAAATGAGCTCAAATTTTACATATCAGGAATTTCGCCAGAAACTTCCCACTATCTCAAAATTATGACAGCTAGGGGGAATCCGAAAACGTCACTATAAAGCATTGAAAGACGCTGTCGCTAACATGTCCTCAAATTTGACCTCTGGCCAAATTTGATAACATGTTAGCGACAGACTTCGCCAAATTTGATAAAAGGCAATTTTTTTGCCAAATCGTTCTTTTTTCTCGCGAATGCCATTTTAGACATGAAAATAAAGCCAAGATAAGAAGCCAAGATAACGCAAATATTTTGATACCATCGTGTTCGTCTCGTTAATACAAATCGTTAATATATTTTTTTTTTAACCAGAACTGACATTTTCAAAATTTGACCTAAGGTCAAGGTCACGTGGTGACCCAAGCAGGTCAAGTTGGGTCATGTTGCATATAAGTCGATGCATCTTGACGGGACAGTCACTTCGGTACCATTTTCACATTTCGAACTTCATTCTATCAGAAGCTATTGACAAAAAAGGGCTTGTGACCTCAGATGATCTCAGATGACCTTGTAAGAGGTCACTGATAAAATATTGCAACTGAATCATCAATAATTGCCTAAAATGACATGATCCTGAAGGAATTGGACTGATACGATGTGTATCCTTGAAAAGAGAAGCATTTGCAGATTTCCCAATTAACTTATAATGGGAGAGGTCACCAAAATGACCTGACCTCAGGTCACCGACATAACAAATCCGACATATAAACGTTGTAGGTACCGACACATTTATGTTTTGCTGACAGTTTGAAATCCATCGGTCAGTTACTGTGGCTGTAGCACACCTGCAAACATTTTTGGACTGGTTACATGGACTGGTGACCTGACCTGAGATGACCTTGGTTCAAAATTTTCACACGATGTGCACAATTGATGTCGGAATAGGTATGCCAATTTTGGCCACCGTTTTTTCGCTATCGACGAAAAACCCGAAGGGGGGCGGCGGAAATCAACGGCGGCGGGCGGCGGTAGTGCGAGGGTTAAAAGACACGCCCAAATATTGTCTTGAATATATACCGAATAGCAGAGATGAGATGAGAAGTGAGGGGCGCCAACGAAACTTTGAACTCGTCTTCAGTGTCTCTCAATATCCCTATATTCGAGATTTCATATACATATTAAAGCTCTTTGGTCTACACCAATTCACACACGAAATGGTCTTTGGTCTCATCGAGCTTCAGTTAAAAAATTCTGGTCAATTAATATCACTGATTTTCGCAAAAAAATGCCAATAGCAAAGTTTATTTTCCGCGTGAGTACCTACTTGCTCATGAGTACCTACTGTCATTTAGCTATTAAAGATTCCTCCTATTCATTGACTTTGTCGGCCTTGGTCAGTGATTTAGCCCGTCACATTGGCTGGACTCCGGCGGACACCTGCGGTTGGCGTGACGTCAATAGACCAGCACAATGAGTGACGTTATAGACCTGTTCTAAGACTGAGGTCCTAATTCCTGAAGACTCTGGTTGTCAAAAAGACAAATGATTATAAGCGCATGGGTCATAGAGAGAGTTTTGAGAGCTTTGAGACGAGGCTTCTTGCCTGTTACATTTATATATTTGTCACAAGAAAAGTTAAATGGCCGAACTTTTATGTTGGTGGCCATCTTCAGCAATATATTATGAGATATACGTTAACTACAGCATTTTTCATCCGATTTAAGACAAATAAAATTCGATTTAAGACAAATTTAATGTTAAATCACGTGCCAGTTGTCTTAAATCGCACTTTATTTGTCTTAAACCGGATGAAAAATGCTGTAGTGATTGCATGCATAGCACGAGTCAGTCAGAAGGCAGGACTTAAGTGCACACATGTATGCCTCATTAGGTTGTCTTTTTTCTCTCGCGCCCCCAAGCTGTGCAACACCTTTCCCGGTGCAAACTGTCACGTGGATATGTGTCGGAATAGCCAGCTAGAGTATAAGAAACACATTAGATAACTTCCACACGTATGGACCTTTTTAGCTACTTGACTGTCTCCGTTATTGTGGGACCATGCCCGTGGATGGTCGATTGATAAGCTAAACTAAACTAAACTGAACTGTTAACACGGAGGATCCACATATTCCCGTCAGTAAAGGGCTAGCATATCAATTTTTGCTAATCACATTCGGAAGAAATGATCGGGAAACATGTTTTGCGGTGAAATTGGACCCTGCAAGGTTTCACGGGCATTATGTTTATGAGCAATATCACGTGCGTCTTATGGGATGGTCTCGAAGGTGAAAAATAGGAATCGTTCCATTTGCGGTGTGGGAAGTGATAAAGCAGGCTGGACATCCTAAACGTAACACTTGTTTTTTACTGGATGATAAGCAAAGCAACAGGCTCGTAATCACATCACGTTAGTAGCTGGGACATTAGTCTCCGCAATTAAGTCCGTTTCATATCTCGTACTCAGATTTTCCCATAAACCACGAAAGAACTCTCTTCGCACTTCGCGTTCGTTCGTAATTAATTAAAGATGAATGAGCTAAAAAATGAACATTGAAAAGGCAAATTCATGAGTTGAGACACATGATAAATCAATTCATGGGCTCTTCAAACGTGAAGTTTGTCACAGACTTGATGCTACGCGTCTCGTCCATGACGAACTGCAATCATTGTACTCGTCCATGAATATATAAGTATATATGGCCCAAGGCCGTTTTTGATCAATTGTAGGCTTCCCGCCTTCGACGCTCAGCCGCCGGCTGAATAACAGCCACTAGCAGATGTACTCGAACAACAGGCCGGCTCCTATCCACAGTAACGAAAGCACTCTATACTCTCTTTAGTATGGAACTAAAACATGTACTTAAGACACGTTCCATTCAAGTCAAGTGCATCATGTTGAGGAAGGTTATTATGATACTGTCCATTGGACAGTATCATGATGATCTTTCCCCGTAATTTGGACGGTGTCCAACTCACGTCCTTAGACACGAATATAACCAAAGGAAAATAATATTCCGGTTCGTAGTATTGCGTAACACTTTCCTTATACAGGTAGAGGTGAATGGGTGCCACTGTCCAGTGATCGTCCTTATAAACACGGACATAACCAAAGGAAAATAATCCCGGTTCGTATCATTGCGTAGCAATTTCCTAGTACACAATTAGATGTGAAGAAAGGTTATTTCTATATTCTCAATTTAATGTTCTTATGTTGCATTGATTATCGCTTTAATAAAAAATAAGTCCTCAAAAGTTGAAACTGGTTCGTTTAATCAAACACATAATTAAGATGTTTGAATTGACATTCATCGTGAGTCGGGGATTAGAACAGTTTGCTCCTATAGTATTTCCGAACTATAATCCAACGTGACTCAGGGATTAGAATACTATGCACTGTATCATGTCAGCCGCTCCTTTTTTAAAGTTACCTCGTGCTGCTTGAGTTAGCCTCTATACCGGATTAATTATCCGTATTGAAAGATCACAATCACTGTTGACAAATGGATAAACACAGGCCAGGTAGATTTAGACAACACACCTGATATTATTGAACGCTGTGAGCTATATGGTTTCGTATATTTGGGAGTTTTTGGTTACGGAGCCGTCAGGTGCCACTGGGTGCCGGCCGGCCGTCCCGGGGCGTGACCGCGTCACCGGGTCCTGCCCTAGACCAGGGGCGTTACCTGGGCCTAATCTTACCTGGTACCTGGAAGGTACGGCACTTGGTGCCATTTGGGCCCAGGTGACCGCCGGTCTGGGAGTGGGGCCGTCGCCACCGAGCGCCGGGGCCGACCGGAAGACGGCGTCCTATCACATCCTTATCAGTCAAACAAGAGCGGCCGACTGCTTGGTCGTGCACCGGGAACGAGGCACGGCGGGCAAACACCTGCAGTGGACACACACACACACACACATACACACACACACACACACAGACACACACACACACAGCGCACACAGAGACGTTATCGGGTCTGGCAGCGGTGCAACGGAACTGTTGCACAGTCTTCTCCGGTTACACTGCGACAAACGGACGACGGACGCCGCCGAATCTCTCCTATATTCTGTCAGAGGCTCCATCTGGCAGACAGCGACATCGCGAGCCGCCTTTCTGGCGTTAACTACGCCATTATTAATGGTTCTGTAACACGGACTCTGTGTCAACTTGACAGCAGTTGATCCTGCACCCTAGTGTCAGTAATTGTCGTCTGAGGATGTGGCCGTCGGTTGTCGGTCGGTCGAGCGGCTCTGTACTCTGTGCCCCCTGCCCACAGTGCAGCAGCTGCTGCTCGTCACCGAGTGTCACGTGCTGCGTCACGTCGCTCGGCCGGGTAGCAGGCGTGACGTCTGACGCGTGCTCAGAAGTCCGCTGCGTCATAAGTTGGACAGGCCTGTCCAAACAGCCCAGTACCCAGGACCAGGCGAGCTTCTGCCCCCCCCCCCCCCTCCCCGTCTGGCCTGCTCCCCCTATCCGACCTGCCACGCCTCGTCTGGACTGATCCTCCTGTCTGACCTGCTCCCTCCGTCTGGGCTGCTCCCTCGTCTGGCCTGCTCCCACCCTTAATGGCCTCCTCCACGTCTGGCCTGTCTGGCCTGCTCCCACCCCGTCTAGCCCGTCTGGCCTGCTCCCACCCCGTCTAGCCCGTCTGGCTTGCTCTCACCCCGTCTGGCCGCGGCGGCCCCATCTGTGCCGTGTCGCCCACCAGCCGATGATCCGATGATCCGATGATCCGATGAGATATCGCCCGGCGGCCGGCGTGCTCCGAGAACAGGGACCGGCCGGTCGTGCGGCGACGGCGCGCGCGACGCGCCATGGCCAGCGACTGCATTTCATCAACGGCTGCTAACACCGCCAATGATATCATCCGTCTATTTACAATGCAAGCAAACGGCGGGTGGGCAGGGATCGGTCTTTGTGGATGCATAAATTCGCTGTGCAGAAGTGACAGGCTAAGTGTTGTACCGATCATTGATGGATGTTGGGTGGCGGGTGAACGGTATATCAGCGGCGTCGGGGCAGCCGGGGACAGACCGGAGGCCGGCGCCTCTGTCCCATCGCGGTCACGACACGTGCATCTCATGTGGACCATCTCATGTGGACCAGGGAGGCAGTACCCAGTCGCGATCACAGGCACACTCCACGTATTACTTATGCACATACGTTGTGCTTACCGAAAACGATCGAGAACATAAGGCGGGAGCAATAAAATAGGCAGAAGGACGACATTCATAAGCGTTAAAATCTTGTTTGTTAAAGCTATAAGGCTGATGTTTCTTGATGCTGGAAAACATCGACGATGTTATTAGTTATTTGCTTTTTAGTTATTTGCAGGAATTGTATAAACATGACATGGAATTGTAACACACGGCGAAACTGTGGTTATAATTACAAGTTTGGTCTGCTGCAAAAATAACATCAAGCCGTTGAAATGCTGAAAGTCATTTGCCTCATTTTTTTATCAGTTAGGTATGCTTTTTACGTGCAATACTTCCTGAAAGCAACAAAATCTTCGACCAGAAAGTTTTTATACAAATATTTACGCTACACAATACACATATTTCTTGTATTTATCCGATCTCCCCCTGGTGTAGTGGACTGGGACGAGTTGTATCCCATCCTTCCCTCGGCGCAGACCGACTGTTTACCGCTGACTGTGCTGACGCCAGAAGATCAGCCGCTGGCGGCTCACCGGGCGGGGCAGGGAGGGAAGAGGGGAGGGGGGGGGGAGGGGTCCAGCCGACGTGTTCCTCTCACCCAGCGGCGCCCCCCCCCCCCCAAACCCCTGCGTCACTCGTCAGTGGAGAGCGGCCCGGGACTGCACCAGTCGCTGCCCCCTGCCAGTGCCGGCCCTTGGTTGATCTTGGAAACGAGCCTTGTTATCTTGATGACGACACCAGGTGCAAGGCGATGGATTAACTCAACAGTCGCTATCACCCTGCCCTTTCCGAAAGTTTGAGGAGCAGGGCTGCTACATTCAGGATGTTGCCTCTTCAGACCCGAACGGCTTGCAACCTGGACTGAAAATAAACGTACAACTCCAATCGAAATCGTGATCGGCGCCTTCCGCAGCACTTCAATTTACCTACGGTGAAAAACCATGAGCTACCTTCGATGTTCGGTGTGTTCGGCGGTTTGACCGTCAGCTGGGCGTCCCCTGCAGAGCGGCGTATGACTGGTGTCTCTGTGTGCTCTGTGCCGGCAGGTGTGTGAGTGTGACCTGACCCGATGGAGCTGACCCGCTGCCGGCTGGCCCTGACGCTGCTGCTGCTGGTGCCCGGGGTCAGCCAGGTCAGCTCGGAGGACGGCACGGGGCCCGGCCGGCCGGCCGCCCGTGCCGCCACACCATCGGCACCGCGCGGCGACAACTCCACCGCGCTGCAGACAGTGCCCTCCTCCCCCGGCCGGCTCAACTCCACCGACTCACCCTCGTCCCCCACGGCCTCCGACTCCACCGCGTCTGGCTCCTCTGGACCGGCTGGCTCCCGCCGCTCCCCTGGCTCCGGTCGCTCCCGTGGCTCCGGTCGCTCCCGTGGCTCCGGTCGCTCCCGTGGCTCCCGTGGCTCTAGTGGCTCCCGTGGCTCCCGTGGCTCCAGTGGCTCCCGTGGCTCCCGCGGCTCCAGTGGCTCCCGCGGCTCCAGTGGCTCCCGTGGCTCCAGTGGGTCACGTGGCTCCCGTGGCTCCAGTGGCACCCGCGGATCTCGTCGCTCCTCCGGCTCCACTAGCTCCTCTGGCTCCCCTAGCTCCTCTGACTCCCCTCGCTCCTCCAACTCCAGCACATCCAACTCCTCTGAATCGTCTGGCTCCTCGGGCCGGGGCCGGCCAGGTCGTAAGAGGTCACGTGGCAAGGGCTCCGATCGTGGACGGCGACACCGCGGCGAGCACTCGGACGACCTCGGTCTCTGGATAGACCAAAACCAGACCGAGCAGTTCTCAGGTGAGACCCAGAACAGTTCTCAAGTGAGACCCAGAACAGTTCTCAGATGAGACCCAGAACAGGAGCGCTGCAACACCTGTAAGCGATGATTCTAACAATGCTTTCATTGACGATATCGTATAATTACATGCCAAGGCTCTCCCCCGGGAAGTATCCCGTCAAGGATAGGGCTTGGTTAGCGGTCTGCACATTGCGCAATGCAGGCCGCCGTCAATTAGCTTTGATCGTACCCTCAGTAACATAAACACCTGGTAACTGTTATGGCCGTGCTTGCAGTGGCTGTATTGCCAGTGGTAACGTATCACTTTCGCCCGCTACGGTGATGACTCGGATAGAGAGGCGCATCGTGATGGCCTCAGCACCTGAGTTGAAATACTTATAAGATAATGTGGTAAATGTTTAATACTACGTGCCTGACCTGTCAAATGGGCACAGGATAATTTGACCAATTACCGAAAATAATTTTAGAGCGGTGATAATTAAACAAGGATATTGTTCCTTTAGCATCATCTCGTGTATTGACAAGCGATACACGCTTTTGTGTTGGTTCATTACTCCCAGTCCCGTCAACAACTTACAGTTTGGTATGACTTTTTAAATTCGACGTGTCCACCCTCCTGAACTATACAAAGCACCAGCAAAATTCGATGGAACGTTCACTTCCACAGCCAACATAGCTACCAAACACACCCAATATTTGTCTTTAGTGGGAAATGCTCCTATTTTGGGTGGGCCGATAACAATTTAATTTGTTTTACTTAAGCAAACAATGCAACCAGCTAAGTTACATATTTATATAAGGATATTTTGAAGGACTTCGTCCACAAGAGTCCGGTCCTTCGAAGCGTTCGATATGCATTTTTCATATCCTCGTCAACGATCGTTCTGAAATGTTCGATAGTTGCGGTTAATAGGTCTAGGACTGCATATAAACTTCCTTATTTGAACACGAATCACACTATATCCTACAGTTACACTTCAATGTCATTTTTTCCGTGCGATCTGAACCGCTTTCAATCCACTTATAGAGGAGGCACGTAGCCCAGGGCGACAGGGACAGCTACACCAAAAGCAGCTACACTCCCTGAAGCTAGGTGAACTCTGTGACTTCTAATAGTTGATCCCCCACCTCAACTCTGAACATTTTAATTTAATATTTATGCAAATCTAAACCCCTAAGACCGGCAGGGGGTCCTATAGTCCTTAGCAGTAGCCCATATAAGACATATGAAGAGCATTCTCAAATCGGTATAGGATTATCCCATACTCGGCAAGGGCCTTCCCAAAGCATTAGCATTGGTGAAATAAATTTACTACAAGCCTTTTCAGAGCATGGATTACCAGGCGCTAAGCAGAGCTTGTTGCACAATCCGCATGCCCTGACCCTACTTTTCGGTCAGGCTCTTCCTGGTGGACGGCAGGCTTTCAGAGCTTTGGTTTACGCGGGGGGGGGGGGGGGGCCCGCCCAAAGCAATGACTCAAATCCTGACTGTCACACTGAGTGGGGTCAGGAGCACAGCACACTCAATCTACAAGTCCACTTTGTCGTCACCTCAGGGCGGCTGAGGTTCCCTTTGGTCCGTTAAGGGCTCTCTCAGGTCAGTGCCCACCTTGGCCTGACATACAAGTAGCACCGTGACACCGAACAGGTGTTCAAACACCCCCCCCCCCCAGAAGATCGTGGAAAATCCAGAGTGCCATGGGGGAGCGGGTTAAAGAGGAACCCTCAAGACGACTGAGGCCCACAGCAGGGCCCTCAGGCCGACAGCAAACTTCAAGACGGCCCACGGCCCCCTCAGCGCGACGCAACTGAGAGCCCCCTTAGACCGGCTGGAAGCTCCTTTGTAGGTCAATAGAGGGACCCCTTAGGCCGACTGGGCCCCCTCTAACTGTCCTATATCTCTTTCAGGCGGGCAGAGTGTCTCCAAGCTGCCAAAGGACCCTTTAACCCTCGCCAGTATATGGGGTAGGGTGGTTGCCACCTCCTCGGTTTTCAGGAATAACTCGCGTATTTATGGGCGGACCGCGACGAAATTTTCGGTACCCCACTATTGATTAACTTTACGCAAACCATACAAATTTCGAAATCGTGACACACATGATCAGTTTCTTTTGACCTTTTCCTGAAGGTCATGTGAAGCGCATGGCGTCCTGTCGCATATCGATGCTTATAACTCTCGCGCTTCCTGATCTTTGTTGCTCAGAAGTATAGACACAGGTGTAATGATGTGATCTTTCTGGTTTCCATTGAGGTCACAATCATCCAAAGGTGAAGCCAGGTCACTGACCTCGGATGACTTCGTATGACGTTTTTTTTGTCTCCCGTGCTCGAATTTCACATTTGTTAAGTACGGCTCTATCTTGATTAGCAGTCATTATATCGGCAGAATCCCAATTTGGTGATTTTAGAGTCACCTCATGTCTTAGACTTAATCTTAATCTTAGAGGTCAACAGATGACACAGAACGTTAAAATATGGATCAAAGGCTTGTTCTCGTCACAAGAAACACGTTCATTTTTAAATCAAAGCTCAATCAGTGTGTGTGTGTGGGGGGGGGGGGTGATGCAGTTCCCCTGTCGTTTGTACGACTTCGAACGGTACAGACAAACAGTTATGCTCTATATGCACATATACTGAAGAGGGTTAAGGTCACCAACAGGCCCATCGCCCGACGAGGTTCGTCGGTCGGTATGAGGGGCTGTTGACCTGTATCGATCGTGGTTCGACCCCAAACTTGCTTTGGTGACTATTGGTCATTGTGCTTGAAATCGGGGACAGGGCCCACGACAAAATCTACCGGGTGCATCGGCACCCTTTGCATCCCCCTGACTGCCCCTATACTCTTAACAGAATGAGTGATTTGGAGGGAAGAATGATACCGCTCGATCCAGCGCCTTTCAATTAATCAAATTATTTATTCAAGTGATTTTATTTTCACGCATCAGGTCCATTAAACAGCTTTAGTAGTTAAGATAGTTGCTGGCGTTGTGTACCTTAATTGCTAAATTTATCGCCTGTTATTCCGGCAAGCCTCGTTTAGAAATTCTGTTTCGGCAAATCACTGCGCTAATTACCTGTGAAAATCTGCACGTTCAGCTGACGGCGGTGATTATTTGGACGTGTGCCGGCCGTAAATCCCCTGGTCGGCTTCAGAGGGCGATAATTCGCCGCTCACCGACCGAACGCCGACACCTGGATCGGCCGCCGTCTGGCCCGGAGGCCCGCCGGGGATCGCAGGCCGGTCCGGCGCCGCTAATTTGTCCTGCCAGCCACCGCTGACCGAACCAGCGAGTTAATCGGCAGCCCAGCGGGGCGCCGGACGGTCACGGGCCGCGTACGGTCAACAGGGAGCACCGGGGGCAACGCCGCGTCTCTCTCCCTCTCTCCCTCTCTCCCTCTCGCTCTGCTGCGCAGGCCGTGCTAATGTCGCCGATCAGGGGACTATTTTTACCCACACCCACTGCGCGGCACTCGGCTGATGCCGCCGATAGGGGAGAGCTGCTCCGTCCGCTGCGTGCCGCCGCCGACAGCCGGCGGCCACGGCCGGGCTGCTGTCCAGGTGTACAACAGGTGTGTCCCCACTCCACCCGCCGGCCGATGACGCGTGGCTGACAAGCGGCCACCGCCGGCGCCCTTTGTGATGCACGGTCGGCCCTGTTGCAGGCTACCGGAGACAGATCCCCATCATCTTCAAGGGAAAGCTGCTGCCACACATCATGGACCCCAACTTCGAGCGGTACCTGCCGATGATCCCGGCAGAGGTAAGTTGGAGGCAAAGAGCACCGGCGCCCGCCGCTGGACCAGCACCCAAATCACATACGACAGCAGACATATTAATCCCGTGTTATTATGTCAGTTCTGGTCAACACATTTTCAGTCCAAAATAAGTACCTACCATGTATCTAAAACATTCACTGGCTGACAAAGCAGCTTAGCTGACCCGTAAATAACCATCACAGAGGATATTATCCGAATCCAGCCCGCAGTGGAGCCCCTCGGCACCCCGAGTGAGCACAGCGGGCGCCGGGGCAGCACGTGCAGAGCGGTGGCGCGGCCCGGTGCGGCCCAGCCCGGCCCGATCGGTGATAGTATCAGCTCGTCTAGGCTCGGCCAGGAGCCGTCGGATTACTGCCGGGATTGTTGTCCAGCGCGGCCCGGCGCGGCGGCCGGAGCCGGACCGAGAGCGGCTGGCAGCTGGCTAATCCACAGCCGCACACTGCTGACTGGCAACCGCAGACCAGTGACTGGTGACTGGTGACTGGTGACTGGTGACTGGTCACCGCAAACCGGCGACTGGCAACTGGTGACTGGTGACTGGTGACTGGTGACTGGTCACCGCAAACCGGCGACTGGTAACTGGTGACTGGTGACTGGTGACTGGTGACTGGTGACTGGTGACTGGTGACTGGTGACTGGTGACTGGT
>JARFNZ010008908.1:0-24235 GCA_031763405.1 Balanus nubilus
GGTGCCGGGACGGTCTGGAGTGCCGGCCGGTGCCGGTCCGCTGCGTGGCCGGGCCGTGCCCGCCACTGGCGCTCTGCCTGCCCCCCGCGGCCGACCCGTGCCCCACTGGGAGGCCCCTGGCCGGCGTCCGCTGCGGCCCCGGCCAGCTGGCCTGCCCCGGCAGTCACCTCTGCCACATCAGTCCCTTCCACGAGTACGACGTCTGCTGCCCCAAGCCGCGTGAGTATTGAGCGGGAGAGTGGAGCGACCCACGGCGATGGCGGTGGAACGAGACCAGAGGTGGCAGGATGCCGGATGGATATGTTGATGACCATGGAAAGTGAAGTTAGTGTGGTGATAGATTTGTTAACTGATGCTCTATGAAAACGTTCCTATTTTATACTTTTATACTCTCTTTTTTAGCTAGTTAGTAAGTAAACCTAGCGCTTATAGGTATATTTATTAAGCTAATTTTTATTGTACCGTACAATTGTCAATATGCCAATTTGTTTGGTCTTCCAGATAAATGTCGTCCTTAAAAATGAGAAGATTTTTTGTGTGTTTTCCAATCATGCTGCTTACAATGTCGCATCTTGCATTACATCCATGGTGTTTTACTTGTGCTTGTTATACCTGCATTTGCGTTGAAGTTGCAGTGAGTCATGCATCACAAATTGTAGCTAGTGCACGTTGTTATGCTGCACGTTTGTATTTATTACAACTCGCTTAGTTATACTTGTGGTCTATGCGGTAGCTTACATGGGCTAATCCCTTTAAATTAGACAGATACGCGAGGAATGTTGGCGTCTGTTCGCGTGTTAAGTCTAAGAGAAAGTGATTTGCTGCATGCCTCGCCGGATGCAGGATTCTTCTCGGAGCTCGCGTGCCCATCGTTGTCAAAGCTTCTTATGTTCTGAAAATACACGTGATGTCGAAAAGGAGGTCAAACTTGACTAGGAGTGGAGTTACTTCTGCAATGACATTCCATGACAACCACAAAGTCGGCGGCAGAGAAAGTTGCGACCACTGATTGCGTGCGAGTTGCGACACTTTGCACCTTTTTCTCAAGACAGCCAATTTTTCTCGGAATCACCTACTGACTCATCCCGTAGGCCTCGCTTCTTCTGAACTGGGCTCGGTCAGTTCATGGCCGTCGGGTTTCACTGTGCAGATGACATCACTCCGCCCCCCGCCCTTCGCCGTACGCTTCCCTGCGATGACGCCGTGACCTTGACCTGGAATGTGTCCGGCGGCCGATGACCGACAGATGGTGACCTTGATTGACGCTCTGTTGCAGGTGACGTGTGCCATCTGCCGGCGTCCACCGGAGCGTGCGGCGAGAGCCAAGTCCGGTGGCGATTCGACCGCGAGACGGGCTCGTGCGAGACCTTCACGTACAGCGGCTGCAGCGGAAACGCAAACAACTTCAACACCCTGGAGGAGTGCCGCGCCGTCTGTCCCGGTATGTCAGGGATGGGTGGTGATGAAACGGCTAAGGTGATCATATATGGGTGATTCAGACAGGCGCCACACGTTTCAATGTTTCGTATCGTGGTATGCTTGCTATAATTTTTGCATACTTTGGTTGCAGTTTGAACGTGCATGGCAGTTCGAACGGGCGAATTACGCTAATGATGACACATTTAATATAATTATTCGACATGACCAGTATTGTCATCATAACGCATCTTTGTGCGAATATCTTCTAGTTCACCTACTAATTGATGAGTGTCGAGGCATCTCTGATAATCTCGCTGCGTTGGTCCCCTTACTGACGCCATTCATCTCCGTCCCCCAGTTTTGACGCCGTGCCAGCAGCGCCGCGAGAAGGAACAACTGGCCGCTGAGCTATACAAGCGGGTCTCGTTCATCCCCAAGTGTGACCGCAACACGGGCGCCTGGGAGCCGGTGCAGTGTCAGCCCGAGTTCGGCCTCTGCTGGTGCGTCAACTCCAACGGCAGCATGGTCGAGGGCAGCATGGTGGCCGGTGTGCCGAGCTGCTCCGCCAGGCAGGGCCGCCTCCTCAGTCGGCTGCCGCAGAGGACACAGAGTGAGTGGAGATGGTGCTCTAAGCTGACCTGACCTCTGACCCGACATGCCCTCTAATCTGTCCTCTGACCTGAGATTGTTTTTTGTTTGATCTGTGATCTGATCTGATCTCTGATCTGATCTTCGACCTGAACGATGACCTGACCTCTCACGTGACCTGACCTCTGACCTGACCTCTCACGTGACCTGACCTCTGACCTGACCTCTGATTTGACCTCTAACCTGACCTCTGACTCGACATCTGACATGACCTCTGATCTGATCTGATTCGATCTGACTCCTGGGGAAGGGTCGGGCTCCCGAACGACTTGGATTATCGGCACGATCTGACTTGAAAAAACGCGGATGGTGTATGGCACACAAAAGGATTCGGCATCCGTTAGCTCAGTAACCAACGTCCAGTGTTCTTCCATGTTCACGTCTCAGTCGACACAGGAGCACCACGTATTCACGTATTGCCTCAGCTCCAGTATCAATCATGTACTAACTGATCCCGTCTTTTGCCAGTTTGTGAGCGAGGTGAGACGGTGCACGTGTGCCCGCGCTCGCTCTGTGAGAACAAGGTGTGTCTGTCGGACCCGAGCGCCACCTGCCGGATCGACCCGTGCGGCCGCTGCGGCTACCGCTTCTACGACAGGCGCGGCCAGGAGGTCAACTGCAGCAACGGCCTGACGACCTGCCAGCGGGAGAGACAGCAGGTCGGTTGAAGGAAGCGGCAGCGGACTGCGTAGCAGTATTGCGGCGTAGCATTGTAACAATATATCATGAAGCAAGGTGGCAATGATTAAAGGTAGCAAACTGGCAAGGTATCTAGGCATCAAGGCATCAATGAAGTAAAGTAGCATGACCAGAAGTGTAGGAGTCCAGACTTCTCGAGTTTTGAGAGCTGTGACGAGGGTCGAGGCACTGACCGAACTTATTTGAACGCTCTTTTCGTAGTCGGTCATTCAACCTAATAACGTTCTACGCCCATTGTGTGCCTTATCACCCATCATCGCGTCCCGTTCTGTCTGTCGATCGTATCTGACCGTCTCGCCGTGTGTCCGTCAGGTGTTGAACTCGGAGGTGTGGAAACAGCACGGCCAGTACGAGGCCCGCGACAGGTCCTCCGTTCGTCTGTACGCCGCCCTGCTCGGCATGATGTCACAAAGGTGAGCGACACCCAGGGGGAGCGACACCCAGGGGGAGCGACACCCAGGGGGAGCGACACCCAGGGGAGCGACACCCAGGGGAGCGACACCCAGGGGAGCGACACCCAGGGGGAGCGACACCCAGGGGAAGCGACACCCAGGGGAGCGACACCCAGGGGGAGCGACTCTGATGGGTGGCTTACACCCGGGTCAGCGACATCGTCTAGTCGCCTGGCCGGTTGATGGAGACGATGATAACGAGAGGTGACAAAGCCACTTATACTGTTCCGGTGTTTTGTTTCGTCCGCGGTAGCGCACAGAAAAAAACAGCTGCACAATATTTTGGCGTTTAAAGTGCCCCGCAATGTCAGCCGGCATTTATGTATAAATACAGCAATTATCCTTGAAAGAACGGTTTCCGCCAGCCCAATTGTTGTTCCGACGACCCCGGAAACTACTCTGGGTTGTGTACCGCGCGGCGGAACTGTAAAATGTGAACGGGAAGTCGCCCTTCCTCCCTTTTTATGTGACCTTAACCCGTAACCTCATCGTAACCTCACGTTAACCTCCTGTGACCTTTCTTTAACCTCCTGTGACCTCTTTGTAGCCTCATGTGACCTCACCACGACACCACCGTGACCTGATGTGACCCCTCTCCCCTCCGACAGCCCGGCCGAGTCGGACCACCACCGGCAGCAGCACCGCAGTGACCTGCTGGCCGACGGTATGGTGGTGACGCCGCCCGTCTGTCAGGAGGACGGCCGCTACCGGCCCGAGCAGGGCTCCGGGGGTCTCATGTGGTGTGTGGCCCCGTCCGGTCGGCCCATACACAGCACCGTCACACGCGGACTGGTCCGCTGCGACGCCGACGGTGAGAATCCGACACATGGTGACGTCACGCGTGCAGACTGTCACGGAGCCACGCTGGCTCTAACGAACGGATGAATAATGGCATTTCTTGGATATCGGATGTTAACAACATTTCATGCTGACCAAGTTAGACGACAATATTAGCTGTTCAAAGAGAAAGAGCCCTGAAACTAGCGTCTAGCTATTGCTGAAAGGAAATAAATGTCGCGATTTTTACGTATTTTTTAACCGGCTGAATGGACTTAAAGTAGACTTCCTTACAGCTGTACTACCCTGCATCCCCCGCCCCCCCCCCCCCCCCCAGAACAGCACCTCTGACTGTCCGCCCTTCTCCATTACCAGGGTCCCTGATCGAGCGTCAGACGCTATCGCCCGTCTGCCCGGCCGGTGCGACCCCGAAGGTGTGTCGTCACGAGTGCCTCCGCGCCGCCTGCCCCGGGCACAAGGACGCCGTCTGCGTGGCTGACCCGTGCAACAACTGCCAGGTCGCCTTCTACAGGTGAGGGCGACGGGGAGGCAAACGTGGGTTTTCGTGATCCCTTGGTGAAGGAGTGTGTCAGGTTGCACGGCATAAGCACACTGTGAAAAGGAAGAGAACATAGTTGATGTGGCCTTGTTTAAGTGCTTATAGAAATTCACGCTTAGATTTAGAAGCGACGTTCTTTCTATTGTATCGTATTTACTTACATACAACATACAGTACAGCATTGACGGTAAAAAAAACATTGTCGGTCAATTTTATGTGCTTGTGAATCTCACCGAATCTGGCAGATCTGAAGATGCAAAGATGATAAGGTGACTTGAGACGACCAGAGCGGTGTGACTGACTTTCCTCCCCCCCCCCCCCCAGTGTGACGGGCCGCGAGGTGCAGTGTGAGCGACCCTGCAGCCAGCCGGTCCTCTCGGGACAATGTCGCGCCAGCATTCCGCGCTTCTACTACGACCAGAACCTGGGCCAGTGCCAGCCGTTCCTCTACGGCGGCTGCGGAGGAAATGACAACAACTATGGCACGATGGACGAATGTCGCCGGCAGTGCCAGCGGCCCGGTGAGTGGCGAGCGGGGTCTCTTAACCGGTCAGATAGATACAACACGGTACCTACCATCACGTCACAGTTGGGTCAAAACGAAGGCATGGAAACTTCACTGACTGTTCACTCTCACTCAATCACTCACTTACTCACCCACTCACGCACTCACTCAGCTACTCACTCACTCACTCACTCACCCACTCACTCACCTACTCTCTCATTCACTTTTTCACTCATTCACTCACTCGTTCATGCATTCACTCACTCGTTCATGCATTCACTCACTCGTTCATGCATTCACTCACTCGGTCATGCATTCACTCACTCGTTCATGCATTCACTCACTCGTTCATGCATTCACTCACTCTTTCATTAATTCACTCACTCGTTCATTCATTCACTCACTCGTTCATACATGCACTCACTCGTTCATACATTCACTCACTCGTTCATTCATTTACTCACTCACTCACTCGCTCATTTACTTACCCACTCACTCACTTACTTATACACTCACTTATGCACTCACTTATGCACTCACTTACTCACACACTTACTCTCGGCTTCGGGGATAAACTATTTTACACCTTCAGACCTCAGCCCAAACACAATCATGCCTGACCATCTCCCCCCCTCTCCCCCAGTGGACGTCTGTTCTCTGCCGGTGGCCAGCGGACCCTGTCAAGAGTCGCACGTGCGCTGGTTCTACAACTCCGTCAGCGAGGAGTGCGAGCCCTTCACGTACGGCGGCTGCGCCGGCAACGCCAACAACTTCGGCTCTCGCCAGGCGTGCGAGGCGCGCTGTCCGGACCTGGTGCTGTGCCCGGCCGTCGGCGGCGGCATGTCCACCTGCAGTCGAGGCCAGAGCTGCGGCAACGCCAGCTGTCCGGCGCGGCCCTCGGCCACCTGCCGCGTGGAGCCTTGCTCCTGCCAGGCCTACTTCACAGACGTCAACGGAGAGCGGGTGGATTGCCAGGTGAGGGGCTAGAGCAGCCTGCTGCATAATTTTGATGTATTTTGATGTAATTTTGATGTATTTCGAACGAGAGGTTGAGATAGACGGTGAGGTTATGCAGCAATGCAGTTGAACAACCAGAGAGTGAATGCAACTGCATAGCTGCGTTTCTTCCAGAAAACTAGCCAAACAACGATGTTGCAACGCCCATTTTGTGAAATTGCCGACAGAGTTCGTGTTCCGATGATAGCCACGGCTGACATCCCGTTCTTCCTCGACAGGAGCGGTCGTCCAGCATCTGGGACCACACGCGGGAAGTGGTCATCGTGAACGCCCTCCCCAAGACGGTCACCGTCAAGAAGGTCATCAAGGAGATCCCAACGACCTCAACTACCACCACCACCACCACAACAGAGAGGGAACCAACAACCACATCCACCACGGAGCGGGAGCCTGTCACAGCCACCGAGCGGGAGCCGGAGCAGGAGCAGGAGCCGGCTGAGGTCGCTCCTTCAGCCGACCCTCAGTACAGCGGCGCCGCGCAGGCCGGCCCTCAGTACATCCCTGCCCCGGAGCGGGAGGCGGCGCTGAGCGGCAATGAACTGACCGAGGAGGACAGCGCTGCGCTGGCCTCCATCCCGGAGGTGACGTTCCCGCTGAGCGCGTCGGGCGGCGCCGGACCGTGGGGGGCGCAGTTCGGCCGGGCGTTCCGGCCGCAGCTGGAGGAGGTGGGCTACCCCAGCCCCCCGAAGGAGCCCGTCTCCCCGACCGCCGGAGCTGGTCCAGTTGAACCCTCCGCGCCTGCTGAGACCGCAGCGACCGACACGGACGACGATACTCTGCAGAACCTCTCCGTCTCCTCTCCGGCTCCGGCCGCCCCGTCTGCGTCACCCTCACACCCCTCAGAGCCAGCGGAGTCCTCAGAAGAGGCCGAGCCTCGTCGGAGGCAGGCGCGCCTTCTGGCCGGCCACGCCGACCGCCACCTGTGGTCAGACCTGCGCTCCGGCACCAGCGAGCCCTCGGCCGCGGAGGACGAGTACGTGGCGCTGCAGCGAGAGGTGGTGCGCCGGCAGCAGGGCTTCCCGCTGACGGCCGCCGTCATCGTGGTGGCAGCGCTCAGCGTGACCGTGATCGCGGCCGGCGTCATCGGGGGGATCGTATACCGGCGAAAGAGCTCAGGTGGGTTCCGGTGGTGGTGGGTGGTTGCATGGGAAGACGGGATGGGGAGTTGGGTGGGAAGGCGGGTTAGGGAGTTGGGTGGACGGGCCTGGGAGTCGCACGAACCTAGGTATACCCAGAGCATTGGGGCTGATGCTGCGAGCGACAATGTTTACCGAACAGCTGTTGATAGAACAGTCATTCGTTTATAGCGATGCACATAAGCATACCGATAAAAAAAAACAGTTGTTGTCTCGCCTCGATCATACAGAGCTGAAACGTTTACATTTAGCGCACCATTACGACAGTCGCACGATTGTACAGCTCCGTGTGGAAACCTCCTGACTTTCTCTGACCACGCCGTTAGTTAATTGGGGTTTTATGGCGCCCCGACTGCTAATCTGACCACACCGTCTTGTGTTTGCAGGTCAGAAGGCGGAGGCGCCATCGGCATCCGACACGGACTCTTTCAGCAACGGCCGCAGTCTGCACGAGCAGCTGGGCCGGCAGGCGCCCAGCCAGCAGCCCACCTTCCGGTGGAACTTCTGAGCGGCCGCCGCGGCAACCAGTAGTTATCAAACCCGTCCACAGATGACGGGCCCATCGCGTCGCGAATGTGGAGCGCGACGCGCGAGAGAAAAAGGAGCCAGAACATTAGGAGGGTGCCGGCTTTCGAGCCGGCCCCACCCCGGCCTCCCAGGTGGTGCGTGACGTGAACGCGAGTGCACGAAGAAGCGGTTAAGTTATTTATTGATTACCGATTGTTGACGCGATACGTTAACACGGCGGAACGGGCGTTATCCCAGCCAGAGGCTCACTGCGTCTGGACGGTCTCGGCGGCGGCCGCGCCGACGGGGACCGGAAGCGACATGGGACTAGTGTACACATGTGTAAATAGCGTTGTATGCCCGCTGTACAGTGTCTGTGAATAAGAGTGTCGCGCTATTCCAGAGAGCCATGTGCGAATAATAAACAAAACTGATGCTCACTAGCAGTGTGTTTGTGGAATTGACGGGGGACCACGTGCGGTCTCAATGCATCAATCGGATAACGCTGGGTGAGGGGTCGCCGGGTTCAGGTTCACATTTGGCTACCCTCAATATTCCGGTGTCCGCAACTGAGTCGACATGTGAGACCCCGGCGACGAATGGCCAAGTTAGCCACGTCATGGCTGAATCCCCGATACGACCCTACCAGTCTGCGCCGCTCGACATGCACTGGGCATGTACACACACACATTTGTCAGCACATCCCCAATCACAACGTAAAAACGCCGGCGATGCCTGTGACCGGTTGTATTAATGCACGTTGCGCTCTCTCGTCCTTCCAGCCACACCAGATGACTCCACTGTTCCACCTCCCGACGCGACGTTCCCCAGTGACTCGATATGAAAGGCAGGTCAGCATACATCCTCACACGCTACAGCCCTGGCGGCCCGTAAGGCCTGTGCAAGAGCAATCCGTTGTGCACACTGGACTTTGGCTTTGCAGCCTTCGGCTCGAGGTACATGATCAGAGTAAAAACGCTCAAAGTTTAAGTCGCCGCCGCGAAAAACGTTTCGTTGTTCCATCACCTGAATCGTTGGTAAGTAGCACACATAGGATTTTTTGCACACATAAGACACACAAGATTTAGCGAAACCATCAGAATAAATAAATATAGTGATTCGTTATAAAACACAATCGCACTCATCAATATTGGACCTGCTATACTACACAACGCAAGGGAAAACGAAGATATGCGGTAAAGCTTCCGACCACTGCCAAAAATAATACTATGTATGGCAGGACCCAGCTGTGGGAATTGCATACGCCGAACGCTAAATACTGTGTCAGAATGTGACAGTGAACAGGCAACAAGCCATGGCAGAATCACAGGTCGCTAATATTGCAGCGAGTTAATCAACACGTAGACGCAATTATAACACAGAACGTGACCAGATTAGAACAATAATATTAAAATGAACAGGATGACGTAATTAGGTAACAAACAAAATTGACTAATTTAATAATAAAATATCTTTGATCGACAGACAAGCAAAAAACTTATACTATCACTAACCCGGCGCAAAACACCAGGCATCGTAGCATACCTAACCACATCACAACTAATCGAACAACTCAACACGATTCAAATCGATCAGACAAGCAACAAATTTCGATGCGTTAAGCGTAAGCTTCGAATTAGGAACCACACTATTACCCGCCTACTGAAAAAGCAGTTTCGAATAATTGCTCCACTCAAATTACCTGCCGGAAACAAAAGCAGATCCGCAATAAGTACTAGCTAATGGTTTCGCTGACTAGCATTGTATGCGAACGCACAGGTACCCGGGTGATTTGCTAGCTAGCTGCGCGTGGCGGCGGCGGCGGCGGGGGCGGGGGCGGCGCGTTCAGCCGCGTCAGCCACCGACTGAGGATCGGTTCGGAAGAGAAGGCGCGAGGTCGGCACTCACTGGCTGGCAGTAGCGCATAGCGCAGAGGGCGGCAGCAGCAGCAACATGCTGCTACGACGGCCCGGTAGGCCCGTCTGTCGGCAAGGCGCACCGGGTCTGTTCAGACCGAGCCGGACCAGACCACACCAGGCCAGGCCAGGCAGGCCAGACCACACCAGACCAAGACAGGCCAATCAGGCCAGACCGCACCAGGCCAAGCCAAGCAGGTCAGCCCAGCCCAGCCCAGCCGCTGCAATCGGCAGTGATCGTCCCACCAGTCTCGGCTACCGGTAGATCTTATTCAGCGCCCTGACTCGCTCCCGACCGCACCCCGCCGGGACCGGGAAATCCCTCAGCGAAGTCTTCAGCAGGTTTCCCACGGAGAGCGCGCCGACCTGCCGCGCCCGCGCCGCTTCAGAGTCCGGCGCGCCGTCTTCGTCGCGCGTCACGCTGGCGACCTCGTCGGAGGTGGCGCTGGAGGGCGCGGTCCGGACGCGCGAGGGCGGCTCCCGACCGCGTGCCCGGCCCAGGAAAAGGTCGGCCGAATTGAACAGGGATGTGTGCAGGGTGAGGGCCTCCTCCAGATCCGACTCACTGCAACCGAGACAATACGGACGGGTGTGAAACAACGCCTCCGCTGTGCGAACGCCTCCAGTGCCTGGCTTTGTTTTTAAACAAGATGAAGACGCAATGGGACATTGTCATGGCAACTTCTCACGCAGCATGAATACAAAATTGACAGTATCGCTTTGTTTTGACTCGTTGCCTGGCTTCACCTCCCAGTCACAGCCACTTCATCTCCCTCCAGCCACAATCACTCTCTATCATTTCAGTAGACCCATCAACATAAACATCACCATCAACATCACCATCACCACCCCCTCCCTCCCCCCCCCCCCCCCCACACCACCACCACCATCCTCACCTGGCTCCCGTGACAAACTGTTTGTGCAGCTGAGAGTCCAGCACGGAGGGGCTCTCCCGCGGAGCCACGTGCTCCAGCGTCTCCCGGTTGTACAGGTGGATGAAGTCGCCCAGCTGCTTGGCGATGAGGATGGCCTTCTCGACCGGCGTGAAGTGCCGGCCCGGCGTCTGTGGGGACATGGGCGGTGTAACGGTGAGGCGTTGTGACGCGGCTTGGAGTGCGACAGCGCACCAGCTGGATCCCTTGAGGAACCGGGGACGACCCATGCCGTCCTCATATCCTGCAGCACCGGCGGTAGCAGTGGCGGCGACAGGTGCGGAGGCAAAACTACTCATCAGCCCGGCCATCCGCGGCACACGTGCAGTCACTCGCTTCCCGATAGATTAACAACACGCTCTCAGCTCTCATTCTTCAACGTCTCGACAGGGAGCCGCTTCACCAGTGCGCCATCCCACAACCCACCTTCTCTTCACCTGCAAGGCATCGGAGCTTCGGAACTTATCCCCTTCCACCATGCGCCTGTCTTACTAGACTGCCCCACGAGCCAGCTCCCCATCCCTCCGGCTCCAGACACTCAGCACCGTCCTAGCCCTCCCCCTCCCCTCCTCTCGGCAGGACAGCGCAGACACCAGTCCCCTACCTGGATGACGTAGGCGTCTGTGAGGTTGCGCGCCGCCTTCCTGATGAACCTGAGGACCAGCTCCAGCTGTCCAGAGCCCTGCACCTGCTCCATGTTACACATCAGCCGCCGCTGGATGTGCTGTAGGTAGAAGCTGAACGCCAGACGCGCCTGGTACCGACTGACAACACACAGACGCACACCGTCAGGGGGGAAACGAGACTCTGGTGGGTGCGGCGTTGTACCAGAGACGGCGTCGACCAACGTCGGGGTAGGAAAAGGAGGGAGGGAAAGATCAGGGTTTGGGAGAGCAGGAGCTGGCATTGAGATGGAGACACGCGTGACGACGTCTCAGACGAACAGCAAATGAGTTCAGCTTTAAAAAGTAAAAACAGCTTTGTTTGCGTTGAATAAACACGGGTGACTACGGCTAAAAACACGGGCGTCGGACACGGACCCTCCCAAGATGCACAACACGACCTGCCTCTGTCGATCCATCGCTGCCCTTCCAACCACACACTCCTCTCACCTCATCCTGATTCCTTGCTGCATCTGCTCAATGATCTCCCTCTTCACGGAGAGCCTCTCGGACGCCTGCTCGGCCGGGTCGCGGCCACCCTCGCCGGCGCAGCCCACGAACGCGTCCTTGGAGCCCCGCGCCAGGGGGCGCTCGTAGCAGGCAGTCCGCTCGCTGCGAGACTTGCTCGTGATGCTCAGGGAGGGGATGCTGCTGCTCTTGCGGCTCAGCGAGCGTGGGCCTATGATGGAGACAAGGTGGTGGGGTCAAACTCAGAGGCTAAACGCTACAGGGATAGTGTTAACGGGCAGGGGCTAGCTAGACAATGAAGGAAGACGTGAGAAGGAGGCTTTGGAAGGGACAGAGTGTGTGTAGAGAAGGCAGGCTGCTGTGTTTGAAAGAAAACAAAAACGCATATTATTTCTGTCAGTTTGCGTGTGATCCTAGACTTACGCAAATGCGATGTACCGACACGTTGGACTAAAGCCTGACCTAGCTTCCATTTCGCCCCGTCACATCCCGTCCTGTGCAGTTCCGTCCCTTTCCACCCCACGTCACATCCCCACCCTACCCTTCCCCTCCCGTTCCCTGCCACCCCGCCCCTCCAGCCCACCTGAGGTGCCGTGCGGTGCGCCGCTGGTGTGTGGGTACAGCTCCTCATGCAGCATCTGGTTCAAGTGCGAGTTGATCGGCGCCAGGAAGCAGCTGTAGAGTGACCAGGTGTCCGGCGCCGGGAAGATGCGGATGAAGGCGCCGCGGCGCGACTCCTCCTCGCGGACCTCGCGCACGATGCGGGACTCCTCTGCCGAGAGAGCCGAGCGCATCTGCCGGCCGCCGCGGGGCACAGAGTCCATGGACGGCGCTCGAACCTGGCGCCGAGGGGGACCAGGGTCAGAACGAGACGGCTCAACTCGTGGGCTGAGCTGTTAATTATCCATACCATAGCCAGTTGTACCATATGGCCATGTCCAGCCGGGGACGTCTGATCCGTTTCAAGGTAGTGTCTTCTGTTTACCAGATCATATCTCTTCATGGTTGGCAAAGTTGCTGTTTCCTGGTATGCATTTTGTACTCTTTTTGTACTCTTTTGAATTTGTATACTCTTTCAAAGGGGGAATATAGAAATAATTGAATATAATATCATTAACAATAATATCCGATTCATTCATCCAACTAGATCATGCTCTGGAGACCTAAAGCCAAAAATAAAAAAAGAGTACAACTACCAAATGCATACCAGCAAACAGCAACTTTGCCGACCATGTATAGATCAGAGAGTCGATACCACATCTCTCGAACCTGAAGCAACGATTCAACCCCTGGACCGCCAGCTTGCTGGCTTGCTGGACCTCCAGCACCATTCGCGGGCCGACTTGCTGGCACGTCACAGCCGCGATAACCACAACGCAGTGGCATCACGATGACACAGGGCTGGCTGACAAGGCTGACACAGGGCGATATGTTAAGCCACTGCCTGGTTTGAACCGTTTTAAGCCATGAAACGGTTCAATTGGTTTGCAATTCAATTTAAGCCCGTTCTTCTTGTTTAGGCCGGTTTGAACCATGGAGTAAGCCGGCTTAAACAATATGAATATAAGCCGCTGGTTGGTTAAGTTGAATCTAAGCCTGGTTCTTTCCAACTCTGTTATATTAATCGGGGGTTCCTCGTTTCGCCTGCGCCGCCGCATTAAAATCCCCCCCCCCCCCCACACACACACACCACTCCGCCACGACCCTGCCGGCCGCCACCCGCCTGCACTAACCCTGACGACGGCTCGCTGACGCTGCTTCACCTGCCGGGCGCGGCTCGGGTCCACGGCCGGCACGCCGATCAACGTGAACAGATCCGAGACGACCGCCGACTTGACCTTGCTGTCCAGGGGGGTGTCGCAGCCCAGCGAGGGAGACAGGTTCACCTCCAGCAGCCACGGTCGCAGCGGGGGGGGGGGGGGGGGGGGGGGGGGAGGAAATGTGGTCATCGAAGCAGCAGCGCTATCGGAAGAAGACAGGGCACTGATGCCTGTGATGCCTGATGACCATGAGGTCATGATGACTGCCGTTAAGACGACTTCCGAGTGAGATAAAAGACGTAAGAGAGAGAACGTTCAAACTGTTTGAATCGTATACTTACGTACTTCTCGAACACGACTCTAAAAGAAACGTTAGCAATTCAACAAGATGTGACATTGGCGCAACACACGAAAGCCGGCAAACAAACGGAACCGGTTTGCCGCTGATCATTACGTCTTCTGACCACGCGGAAAGCTCCGCTCCCGTCGTGAGTTCGTGAGTCACGTCGCAGGTTCGTACGCCGGCGACAGGGGAGAAGGGTGACTCACCGAAGCAGTTCTTCCTGCTGGGCACGAACATCTTACAGGCAGTGGTGACGGTGGGGGCCACGGCGATCACAGACTTGACGATAATCGCCTCGATATCCTACCGGGCACAAATACGTGGAAATACAACTTTTACTTCGGTAGCGTGACTTTATCTCAGAGAAGAAAAAAACAAGGAGACCATCCATCAGCTCACTCCTGACCTAAGGAGTTCCGCCTGTAATGTTGAAATCAGCCGTAATCAGCCAACCAAGCAAATGGTATAAATAATTGCTGTACATACTAAGACAAAAAAAACGAATGTTGTCAAAATGTTAACAGTACAACGTGCACTGTGTTGTCAAAATGTCCACAGTACAACGTGTAATTGCAGATTGGGATCGACAAAACTAACGACGAACGACATTCTCTAGTCTTATGTCTTCGTCAAAGGCCTCAAATGTTTACAGTGTTAGCAGATTACATACGTTGCCATTCAGATTCACTGGCGGATCCAGGGGGGGGGGGGGCAACGGGGCCAAAGTCAGACATAAGGGGGGCCAAAATGCGGTTTGCCCCCCTTTTCAAAACAGAACTCCACCTTACTATAGGTAGGTATATCGCACAATCAGAACTATCACCGTGGCCGTTTGGCCCTTTTTGGCCCCTCCCTTTGAAAATGGCACTCAAAGTGTGGAAACTCCATCCGTTGATCGAGCGTGTTTAGAGTTTCTAATCCTATCCAGTCATGTTACCGATAGCCCATCTCGTGGCTCGCCAACCCTTCACTGGATATCATCAGTACCGGCCTCAGACGGCACACCGGAAAACGGGTCGTGAATGTAAAGACAGCGACTTTTATTATTTTACGATTGTTGAGATATACTGTTTTAGCAATTCAAAATCTAACTTCTTCAATTCTTGGAAAAGTTAAATTGACATACATTATGACACCCCTGTATATAATCGCCACAAAATTGCGTTACACGAATTTCTTTACCACAAATATGTTATCACAATACCAGCTTATCTCCCTCGACCAGAAGCCATTCCACTATCTGTTGTTCCGCTTCACAGACGCCGTTTCATCTGGCCCGTACCACCGACCGACCAGTCGGACGGGGCGGGCGGCGCCGGGCCGCGATGACGTCACTCCTAGATAGTCGGCTGCCAGGTGGGCCATCTCGTCACTCATATAATATAGATGGGGCGGAGCGGCGATAGCGGCGTCAATGGCGGCAGGGCGGCGCCCGGCCAGAGGGGGAGAGAGGGCAGTGGAGGGAGGGATCTCCGCAGCTCGATCTTAGTGCAGGGCTCATGAACCCTGGGACGGAAAAGTTGTGTATAATATACTCACATATGCGATCATCCAGACAGAATGTATGTCTTGCAGTGACAAAGAACGTATTTTCCTCTAGGTCAAGGACATAGATAATAGATGCCACAGCTCCGGGCCAAACTGTTGACCGCACAACACGCTGAATATTAAATTTGATACACATGATCAAGCCATCTTATTGGCAGAGTAGCGCCTGTCACGTTCAGACGCTTTAGAGCAGCTCTGGCTCCGCTGTGTCATGCCTCCTAAAGAGGACTGGGAAGGCGCGCGCGACAATTTGGGGTTGTCGTGTCATCTCCCAGCGGCAGCGGAGCATGGACCTCACCCGGCCACGTCGGCCGCTATTTGTACTTCGAGGAACGGCGAACATCGATCAGCGTCGCCGGCGATCCACGAGGCACGAGCTGCCCTCAGAAACAACACCCAGAATACCGCCGGGACGGCCAGATGAACACCCAGAATACCGCCGGCACGGCCAGATGAACACCCAGAATACCGCCGGGACGGCCAGATGAACACCCAGAATACCGCCGGCACGGCCAGATGAACGCCGTACATTCCTCGCCACGCCAGCTTCGCCGAAAGGTAACCAAGTGCGCTGCGTGGAATAAATAGCACGTCAGCCGCATCCTCCGTCGCCATCAATGACCTTTCACGGAGTCATTCACACACGATGATATTCTCACAGCGGAAAATACGCCGGCGGCGAAAATGAGGCTCCTGCGCCTGGACCGGGTCCCTCGTCAGGTCAACCCTGCGCCGACCATGCCGTGTGCCGACCAGGCGCCAGGTTTGCCACACACTCTAACTTGCGCCAGGTTCGCCATGCGCTGACCCCGCTTCGGATACGTCGCAGTACGGTCCACCGCGCCAGATACGTCATGGTTGCGTCGTGCCGCGCCGCGCTGGCACCCCATTAGGTCCGTGTGATATGAGGCCAGGGGCGTGGCGCGCCACCCAAGTGCGTTGCGAGAACGGCCCGTAAAACGTACCGACGCCTCTACGGCCGGTGTTGATACACGGAGCGCTACTGACGGGCGGCCAAAGTGGGCCTGTGGAGGCTCTTGGCGGCCTGTGGAGGCTCGGAGAGGCCCATGAAGGCCTCTGGTGGCCTATATCGGCCGTGGTGCCTGCAATCAATAGCACGCTGCTGCCCAAGGGTGTTTGTGAGTGGGCTGATGAGGGCGGGACGACCGGAGCGGAAGTCGATTACGAGCTGCTGCCTCTCTGGTGAGGTGACGGCGCCAGAGCAGACTCCGTCACCTGACTTAGAAGCCATGATTGGCATAGGAGCCGAACGGAGGGAGCTCTTTGGCACATGCATGCAGTGATTTGGGCTGCGGACGATGCGAAGAACACTACACCTTTTTTTCATCCATTTTAAGACAAGTAAAATTCGATTTAAGACAATTAAAATTCGATTTAAGACAAGTAAAATTCGATTTAAGACAAGTAAATTCGATTTAAGACAAGTAAAATTCGATTTAAGACAAGTAAATTCGATTTAAGACAAGTAACACTCTATTTAAGACAAGTAAAATTCAATTTAAGACAAGTAAAATTAGATTTAAGACAAGTCAAGTTTGAGTTTAAAACATATGTTCAAATTATGAAATATAAAATCAAAATTGAAACAATTGCTTGCATATTCGTAAAAGTGTCGTGGAGAGTAAATTGAGGAATATTGAAAACGGCGATATGAGTATGTTTTATGCAATTGGTATGACGATCATTTTTAAGGATTTCACTGCAAAGGAGTGAGGAAGAAACATTGAATATATAATTGTACCTATGCAGTATACATGTATTTCAGTAAAGCGCTCGTAAACCCAAACTCCTTTTCACCCTCTTTGAACTTTTCGCTGTTATCTTCTTTCCCCTACTGTTTCTCTATCTTCATCATTCACTTCGTCTCGCTGTCTGTCTCCTGCACCGCCCATCCTATCCAGTTAGTCTTCATCCTCCTCTTCTTCCAAATACAAATCCACAGTAGCTCCAAAATCGTCTAAATCTGACACGTCTCAAAGAAAGTCTCGTTATTCGTTTATAAAAAAACACTAAAAAATCGATATCAATGTGATATGATATACTATTTAAATGGGATTTGATATTTCTGAAGTTGAATTTGCATGTTTTAAATTCGAAACTTACTGTCTTGAATCTAACTCTGCTCGTCTTAAATCGAATTTTATTTGTCTTATATTGAATTTTACTTGTCTTAAATGAAGTTCAAATGTCTTAAATCGAATTTTACTTGTCTTAAATTGAATATCACTTGTCTTAAATCGAATTTTACTCGTCTTTAATCGAATTTCACTCGTCTTAAATCGAATTTTACTTGTCTTAAATCGAATTTTACTTGTCCTAAATTGGATGAAAAAAGGTGTAGACATAGGGCCATCAGAGAATGCTGGTGACGTCTTGATTACTGCGGAGTCTATGCCGGATAGAGAGAATGTTTTGAGAGTGATTGATAAGTTGTGTGTGTGTGTGTGTGTGAGGGGGGGGGTTCTATCGATGGTTCTATAGCCGTGTGAATATAAGGTCGAACAGGTGTTTTGTGATTGGAAGTGTGATGTAGAATCAATGACATGTGTTTTCTGTGCAAAACAAGCTGATGGATATCGGTGCAAAGGGAGCACACCTAACACAACAACGCGGTGATAAGCCTATCCGGGAGCTACCAAGGTTAGTACATAGCTCCCTTTAAGACCAAGTCGATTCACAATAAATCAATACTATAACTTTATCGTACGCTGTGGCTCTAACATAAAGTGGCACAGCAACTTGAGACGTTCTCGGCGAACATCAGCTGAAAATACGAATTGTATAAGAGCTATAGGTCAGTTCCAATAGTTATTCGGCTTCAAGCTGTGTCCCTAATCTGTCGTAAAGGCTCATATTTGAGAAAAGCCGAATGTAAACCATACGAGACGCGTGAATTGCATTGATATTAATACGAAATACAGGGTGCGAAAATGCTGATACTGATGCCAAATTCCGTTGTAATGCTTTGCTCTGGCCCCCACTATCCAAGTGCACATTTCCAGTATCATTCGGTAATCATCCGAGTTTATAGAGAAAGTTTGATATTCCCTTCGGCTTCACGTGACCTTGACCACAGCTGTTGCCACCGGCCACCATTAAAGGCAAATAGCGGGTACCGAAGCGTCAAAAACCGGCCTATCTAACGTACAGAGTCTGTTCTGGACCTTGTCCTTCTGGCTCTGGATTGCTGCAGTTAGCGAGTCGAAGACTTTTACACCATAAAACAAGTTGCGTATAGACGTATCGCGGATTAAGATTTTGTGTATAAACAAAATCTTAATCCGCGATTTACTGGGGGCGCTTTTTTTGCCCCCTCTCATTTTGTGGCAATGACTACTAAAGTAATACGAGTATCGTCGCCACACTTTCAGCACCATCTTTCACATAAATGTGAGACATTTTGGCTATGGAAAATGATGAGATCATAAAAGGGTCTGCCACAACTGACATAAGAGTGACATGTTTTTTCCGTTCTCGACTAAAAATAGGAGTTGGCGGGAAACGCTGCCAAGCGCAGTTTTTTCAGATAAAATAAAAATGTATTATACCAAAAGACTCAGAATAGATCACAATATCAAACTATCATCTCAGGCAAATTAGGGAAATCGAAAACTTTAAATTCAAAACATTAAACTCTTATATTTTTAGAACATTTTTGAACATTTTTTCGAACATTTCAAACATTTGAAAAACGGAACACACGAACAGTCCACTTGGACGAATACGTACACAAACTTGAAGCCATGACTTCAAATATGCTCTTTTGAGGACCTTTCAGATGCAAAAACGGCCAATTTATGACATTTCTACGCAACCGATGATTTTTCATTTTTCATTTTTCTCCAATTCTAATGGAAAACAATATTTTCAGGTCATTTGTCGCGTCCTTGACGACAAAATGGCCCAAAACATACATTACATGTATTAAAATTCCAATGACGAAAATCAGCACTTTGACCTTTTGGCCGCAGATGCCCTTGATCTGACCCACGACTACCAATGCCTTAGAATGGCACTTGGAGGTGTCAGGGACACGATTCGTGCCGATTTATTGGCTTTTGAGAGTTTGATATCGTTATTTTTTGCGGCAATCTCACCAACAGGAAACGGTCAGCAATTTAGTTTTCACCTGACCTGTAACGTCATCAGTGACCCCAGGTCAGCACTATGATTTTCATTCGATACATTTTCCAGGGCTATCTCACGCCATTTAATTTTTGTTTAAGCCGACAGAGTAGTTTCGAAGATCAGAGGGGGGCAAAAAATACCCCTCTCCCAGTAAGTCGTTTTATGGAACTACCCCAGTAAGGCGCGGGTTAATAAAAATATAGTGGATTTATGTAATCCATGAAGCAACCATGCAGCACATGTACATAAATACAGCACATAGTCATAGCAATGCTACGAAAACGAATTTACCCAAAATTATCGATTCGGTGAAATACCAGCCTTACATTTTCAACATTTTAACATTCCTCTCACATTGAGAGTCTCAAATCAACAACATTTTGCTTGTTCTGTAGACTCCCCGAGATCGAATCACAAAAGTTATTTGCCTTCCCTGCTGTGGGAGGACGCTACCAACTACGCATTGCTCAACAGCTTGTTTTCCACTCTTCCAAAGGACCTGCGTATAGTTATTAAAATGCCACTAGCCTGCTGAACTGCCATAACTCTGCGTGCTTTATGGGTATGCAATTAAGCACGGCACGGGACACATACGCTGAAGTGTTTCATTGGAGTATCCCGGAGCTGTTCAGCGAGGTTTGTGTCTCCTCCCACTCGGCTTTGTTCCAGAGGAGTTGTCCGTGCCTGCTCATGTGTGATTACACCACAATGGCGGCCCCCGCAGCTCCATGCACAGTAGCCGAGAAGCAATCTCAGTAAGAAAAAAAAACTTATCCACGACGAGCGTGTCTAAACTATGTGATGGAAAGCAACTCCCCCGTGATCGACATAAATTTTCTGTCAATAACAAATGCTGACTGGCAAATGCTGCAAACGATCGGCTGGACTTGCGTGACCCCATTTCCTCAGAGGTCAGATGTCAATGGACGGCCTTTAGCCAAAGGTTAGCCACTGGATTCTAAGGGTGTTGGATGGTGCGACATGATTGTAAGTCGTGCCGCGATGGGTGCCACAATCACATGCAGGTGATCCCGCCAACCGCTCAGCTGAACAGCGCGAGCGTTCGGTTGGCCTGAGAGGGGTCAGTGAGGGCACATTATATGTGAGCCGCTCGAGTGTGCGTGGCCGCACACTCGAGCCCGGTTTTAGGCGCATGACCCGAGCCGATATCAGGTCGGGCCGTCTGACGGCGGGCAGTTGTCATCCAACCCGCAGCTGCGTAGGTTCGGCCTATCTGCCGACTTATTCTCGTGAGAGACGCGACAGTGACTATTCTCAGCGACATGGTGTCTGGGGGATCGGCGTAGCAGCCGTCTCGTATAGCTCCTTGGCGCCAGCCACACTGGGTGGTGTGGTTTAGCAGCCACATCATGTCACCAAGTGTCCCCAAATTTAAGACCGCATTATTTGGATATTGTCAGGTAATTGTCGTATTAGTTTGGTAGGTAGATTTATTTAGCCCATATAGAGTTCGTTTGGTTGCAGTAGTTTGAGTTGTTTGGTGTCTCAAAATACGGGTCATGGTGAGAAGGGTTTTGCATTTTTTCTAATGAACTCATCAAGAGGTTTAGATGGTTTAGAAACCATTTTCCAATTTTAGAAGCATCCGGCATCGTCATAAAATACAGTCCACTTTGCCAGTGCTCACAACATAGTTCTCCTGGCCAGAGGTCGCTAAATCCTGTGGAATGCTAGGTTATCTTATTATTTGAGTTGCCTTCATATTCATTGATTCTAGTTTTGTTCGGTGAAGTTCAGAACTTAGGTATAGTCATGGATGATTTGGTATCCATCAGAACCAAGGCGTAGGCGTGGGTTTGTACGAAGGTTTTGTAACGATCTACGGGCATATCGATAGGGGGATTCGAAATCAATAGATCGGGACCAGCTTGCTGTGAAATCCATCACGTTGATAAACTTCAGAATGAGCTGCAAATCATAGTCAGCGCATCGAGCGAAGATTTACACCAAACAGTTTTACTCGATTGAATGGCTAAAGTCAACATCTAACGAGAGAACATCACCTGCAAATAAATTGATATAAATGGATTAAGATAGGGCTAACGCTATTGCAGATAGGGTCTTGCTCAGCTCCACTTAGCTCGCAAATATCCGGAGTATTTAATATAATATATGCAACGTCCCTGCAGTTCAAGTCATCGTTATATTTTGTCCAGTGTGTATGTGTAAAATAACGATAATCTACCACAGTGTGGCGAAAATTTGCATTACACTTTCCAAGTGGGAAAAGTTTGTCAAAAACTTGGAAGGCTAACAGCAGGAGGAAGGGTCCACGGGCAGTAAAGGGTCGGCTTACGAAATCAAAACTTACTATCGCAGGTATATGGATTGCCTAACGCAAGGGAGCGAAAATGACACTTGTTTGTTTTCCAGCGGATACAATGATATCAAAACTTGTGAATAATTCCAAGTTCCGTGAATTGATCGACAGTGATTCACGGAGCAAATGGATGGTCCTAAAATGATTCATTCGCTCAACGTTACCACTGGTGAACCGATTCTCATTTGTAATTCACGACTGACATTAATGATTCGTCCCCAAATCATACATTCAAATTTTTATAGTTTGGTCAAACACAACTCGATCATATTTACTAACAAGAACTTAGATGGATAAATAATAATGAGCCCAATATCCTAAAAATATTTTTCACCTTGAAGAACCAACAGAAGGGCTTGTCGATTTCCACTAATTCATTTTCAGATTTCAGTTGGGTCGCATTTTTGTGCTTTAGGGGAAAAGTGTAATATTGCGTTCGTAACTGCGCCAGGAATCTTAACATCTGGAGGTGTTAGAAATTTTTAGTTATATTTTCTGAATCGCCCATCTCTAAAAACATCTTCTTCCGGTACGAACAGGTGTGGGGCTCAACATGCTGGACATTTTCTGAATAACTTTTCCGAATTGCAATGGATTCTTAAGCGAAACACGCTTAAGTGCGAAACACGCTTTTTCCGCCCCGTAGCTCAGTTGGTAGAACGCCTGACTCCCGGTAGTGAGAGCCCGGATTCGAGACGCTTCGGCGCTCAATATTTACTCCTGACGGGGATGGCCTGCGGTCGGCGGCAGCGGCCGCACGGTCAGTTGAAGTCAGTGAGTAGGGCGGACCGTGTCCGGCTTTGTGGGCACGTTGAACGTTCGAACTACCAGAACGTCCAGTTCAACGTTCGAACGTTCTGCCGGCTACCCGGAATTTCCCGATCGGACGGTAGAGGTCAGGACCTGTGCAGCAAGCTCTGCTTAGCGCGGGTTCTGATCACGCAAATCCGTCCATTCAAAACATTCGGACTAAATTTAAAAAACGCGATTTTGCAGAAAGCTGATGTGAAAAATCGCTAACCAATGCGGTATGTGGTTATATTTTTGTTTAAATGTGTCTATAAATATATATTTGGCCTTGGGCGTCGAGTTTTCCGTGTATCTTCTCGCCATTTTTGCCTAATTCGTCAACGTGATGCCCATTCTCGACATCGCCACACCAATTGCGCCCATATCCATAAAGGGATGAACATGTGTTTCATTACGCGGCAGGTGTCGCAGCAATTGTAAGTCATGAGAACGTATGTCCATATGACACGCAGTTGTGAACAAAGCTAGAAAGAGACAAAGTCTACACAAAAACAGCCTACGAAAATCCACGATGAGTCGCCTACAGTCGCGCGTAATAAAACGCCGAAACCACGCTATATCGCTCGCAGGAGAAGCTGGCGCATTTTGCTGTTACAGACTACTGGGCACAAAATAATGAGGGTGTTCGAAAATGCGCCCTTTGAAAGGGTCTAGCAGAATCACTCTGCTGCCGGAAGTATGGGCGATGTCTCGATAAGGGTGTCTTATTTCATGAAAAAAATGAATTATCTACGTGAAAGGATACCAACCATCCCTATAGCTCAAGTTTGCTTTCCAAACGATGTTTCCCTCAGCGTGGCGCGATACGACACTTCTATCCTATATTCACAGAAACAAGAATCCAAAAAGCAATTTCCTTTTCTTTCTTGTTTAAATGGGTGCAAAGTCGTTGTTCGAATTACACGCAAAAAAACAATTTTTTTTGTATAAAAGTGTTCTTAAAACCTATTATCTCTCTTTGTAATGGAGCTGGAACCTCTAAACAAAAATGAACGTGAAAGGCACGAGACAAATTCACAGCGCTCAATTTGATGACCTGAGGTTGCCAGGTCATCCTCAATTTTTTTGCCAAATATTTCCATTTTGGAAACTATGAGTCACTATTCTATTTTGGAAGCCATGAGGTAACCCTATTCAAAACACGTAAATACCAAGAAGACGTGTAGCAAGAGTTTCAAATAACCTGAGACTCGGTCCAAGCACAGAATGCCGCTGCAGTCATTCCCCCCGCCGTGGAGCCTGGTGACCACTCGGTGCAGCCGTGCCCGCCACTGTCCTGCGGAGCCGAAGGTTGAAGGTTGAAGGTCGAAGGTCGAAGGTCGAAGGTCGAAGGGCACTGCCCCCCGATTCACGACCGTGTAGATCACCCGCCGACCTCCATTCACCCTGCATTATACATGACCAGAGACCAGCCGTTCTCCGCACTCCTGCATCTGCAATGTGCTACGCGTGCGCTCATGGAACCCGAGACCTGCAGAGGGGCATGAGAGTCGACCGTGAGACGTCCGTAAGACGTCCGTAAGACGTCCGTAAGACGTCCGTAAGACGTCCGTAAGACGTCCGTAAGACGTCCGTAAGACGTCCGTA
>JARFNZ010008909.1:0-14820 GCA_031763405.1 Balanus nubilus
CCGTCTCTATCCACTGACCTGGGCCGTTGTAGGGCCGTCTCTATCCACCCACCTGGGCCGTTGGAGAGCCGTCTCTATCCACTGACCTGGGCCGTTGTAGGGCCGTCTCTATCCACTAACCTGGGCCGTTGGATGGCCGTCTCTATCCACTAACCTGGGCCGTTGGAGAGCCGTCTCTATCCACTAACCTGGCCCGTTGGAGGGCAGAGAGGCGGTGCGGGTGCTGACACTCATGCTGTCGTCGGTCATGGGCTGTCGAGTCTGTCCTCCGAACGGTCGGTACGTGCCCGAGGTGCCGTAGTGGCCGGCCACGGTGGGGTCGCCCAGCGGCTGACCCCACACCAAGTTCCGGATCTGCGAACAGCACAGATTAGAGTGAAGAGACCCAGCCTACTAGGTGGAGAGGGATGAACTGGGAAAGCATAGAGTCAAGAAACATAAAACAACCAGCATTTGATTACACTGCACCTTGTGATACCTTGCTTGGAAATTATTGTAGAACCATGTAGATTTGCCTGATATATCAACGTTAACGGAAGTTCAACTAGTGTCAACCCTCGCCAGTGTACGACAAAACTGTTGCGTCTCAGTGCAGGAGGGGTTGATGCAGCCTCCTGTCGAATCGCCCCTAATTGAACTAAGTCTTAGCGGTAAAGACCAGCGTGTTGTTTGTGTCGAGACGAAGCCGCTGGTACTCACTTTTTAGATCCTGGGTCATTTGATGACCTCTGAGTTCAGGTCAATCACCCGAAATCGCCCAATGCCGTTTTTGCCGATAGAATTACTTCTAATCAAGCTCGAGACTCGGTGTAAAGACAAGGACGTTTATTTTGGTCAGTAGAATGCGTTTTGATAGATTTCAGGCCTCAGTTGATCCTTATTCCAAGTCAAAGGTCAAAGGTCAACTTAGATTATCTGAGGTCGGTGACCTCGCTTAACCTGCAATTTGCCATGACCTCATTTGAACAGACTGTGTAAAATGAATGTGAAATTCGAAATTAGCACATAAAAATACCAAAGGAAATAAAAAAAGGTCACTCGAGGTCATCGGAGGTCAGTAACCTCGGTAGACCTTTGGGAGGCGTGACCTCATTGGGAACCATGGAGGTCGCATGGTAAAACCTGTTTTTATACTTAAAAAAATAACAAATCAAGAAGCGCGTGAGTTGTCAGCATTGATATGCCACAGAACGCCATTTGTGCTTCACATGACCGTGAGAAAAAGGTCACAGGTCACGGGTCATCAAGGGCACGGTTTCAAAAATATAAGGTAGGTGTAAGATTTATCCATGCTAGGAGGGTGCAGACAGTTTTGTCGCGATCCGCCATTTTTTTACGCATATTCCCGAAAACCAAGGGGTGGCAACCACCCCCTACGCTGACGAGGGCTAACATAAACAATCCTTCGTTTATAAGTCACGGATATTTTACGACTTACACTAAATTATCGTTTAAGAAAGTGGGTGTTTCAGCTTTACAACGTGATTTGCCTATCGCAATAAGGCAGCATCGAGGTAAGAGGTCAATAAGGGGTCAGTTTTCAATACCTACATACTTCCTTATTTTGACGAGGAAGCTTTCTCTGGGACCCGTAATAGCAATAAGCCTCTTGCGTTCCTTTCTTCTGTACTCCTTTTGCGCTCTCTTCTTTCTATCCGACCAGTAGTTTCTCAGTTTCGCACAGCGCCCTTTCGCCTTTGCTCGCCGACGTGTTTCCGTGTGTTCCGTCTGCAGTAACGTTTCACGACCGCTCTCCTCAGAAAAGGAACGAAGAGACGACTTGGAAGTGGTGGAGCGGTCGGAGGCGGTCTGACGTTTTCTCTGAGACCGACCCTGGGCGTGAGATCTTTTTCGCCTGGAGACAGTGGAGGAGCTCTGACCGGATGTTTCCGTTGCTCCAGTTCCGGTGCTTGTGCGGGACAGAGAGCTGCTGCGTGCCGACGACCGGCTCTTCTGGCTGACACTCGGCGAGCTTAATGTCGAGGTCGTGTGACTCGCGTCACTAAATGTCTCAGAGCGCTGCCGAGACGCGTCGTCTCGTTTCTTGCTCGACTCAGTCGACGACCGCACCTTGCTTGCTCTTCCACCTGAAGAGGCAGTGTTGTCAAGGAAGGAAACCTTTGCTGCAACGTGTGTGCTTATTGAGCGGTTCCCGTCCGCGGCAACACGGTCTGTTTTAGTCATAGTGTTTTGGAAATAGCTATAAACAAAAGCCTTTGAAGTACGACTTTTTGCCGTTTTTGGAGTATATCCCTCAATACTTCTATACCATCTATCACACTTCTCTTCGTCTTCACCTGGGGCACTCTTGAAACCGGCACCCTCACTCTGACGGTACGTGCACACGGGGTCGTAGCCGCGGACACGTCGTTGGAACACGGCGAAATCTTCTGAGCTGGCGTTCATCAGCTCGGAGTCATCAGTGACACGGGTGAGACCTCCATCAGATGTGGAGGTCATCGAGAGACGGCTTCGCTGCGAGCGATCGGTTAGAGCCATATCTCCGGGCTGTGGCAGGTGAGGATAAAAAGATACCGATGAGAGAAAGTCTGGTGAATGTTTGCTTTTCGGCGTATCTTCGTCTAACTAAATAGCTTGCATTGTTTGAACGCACTCATCGCATAGGCTGCTCTAGCATCGCAATTACACTGGAATAAAACAAAACGTTATACATCTACCCACTAAGCACGATCAAGCGCCCTCAATGCTGTGCTTCACCTGTATCATCTGCATAAACACATTAAGAAGATGGCGTTTCCCAAGGTCGTATGCAAGGCATTCCCAAGGTTTCCGAGCTTCCCAAGTGTCGCTTTGTTATCGTTTCTCTTCTTGATTTTTCTTGGTCACCAAAATAACACGTGACATTATGGGTAAGCTTCTCCCCAACTTTTCGTCGTATCCACGACTAGGTACTGCCGATGCGTCTTTGGGAGCTGATTACATGCAAAATGTTCATCTTTTTAGGACAAAATCTGAAATTTCGAGATAACACCACGACGAAAAAAAAACAAATCACCCAAAAATGGCATTGTGCAGCCAATCAACTGGCAATGCAAAAGGAAGCACAGCAAAAGGCATTGCATACTTAACTTAGCCATAGCATCAGCGAATCGTGTTAATTCACATTTTTCGAAAAATAAAGAGAGGACTGCGTTTATCTAAAACATTTGTAAACAATTTAGTCCGAACCTTTTTGAATGGACGGATTTGCGAGATCAGGACCCGCGCTAAGCATAGCTTGTTGCGCAGGTCCTGACCTCTAACGTCCGATCGGGAAATTCCGGGTAGACGGCAGAATTTAGTTCGAAAGTTTAACGTGCCCACAAAGCCGGACACGGTCCGCCCCACTCACTGACTTCAAAACCGAGAATATAACTTCATATAACTTCATCAAACATAAATGAGAATATAACTTCAAACGGAAAGCACGATGATGACATTCTTTGTCGGTACACTTCCAAATCTGAATTGAGTTCCTCCTGCAAATACCGTGTAGTGATTGTGCGATTCCAATCTTGGAGAATCAGTCTGGTTATGAAAAGTACCCACGGTTTTTGCCAAGTCAGTGCAAAACAAACTATTCAAATGAAGATTGCAGACGACTGATAACCAACTGTTCATAACGGACTGAACTGGTAAAACCAGGGGGGGGGGGGGCTGGCTCTATCACATATCGAATTGTGTATTTTAGGTGGCAATGTCCCTTAACTTAACACCGATACATGATGCCCACAGGTGGGTAATCAACATCAGGAGAGGGGGTGCTGGGGTACCTCAGGAGAGGGGGTGCTGGGGTACCACAGGAGAGAGGGTGCTGGGATACCTCAGGAGAGGGGGTGCTGGGGTACCACACCCTCCCAGGTCCTCTCGACACCCTCCCAGGTTCTCTCGACACCCTCCCCTGCAATCACAGAATCGCAGAATTGTAACATAAGCCCTATGGGACCGGCCCCCTCGAACCTCCGGGCTGACTTACCAAACCCCTGGTTGGTAGCGCACTAAAAATTGTCTTTAAGTGTCACTGCTCTAGGGCGAGTACTAATTTAATTTGACTTGGAAAGCTTATTATGAAATGAACTTCATTTTGTGGAAATTTCAAAGTTTTGATATGGCGGGGCAACGAAATCCCCCTGTTCCCCAAAAGTGGTACTTTGTCATCATTGGTAGGTAGTTAAATTTATGCGTGCGAGACATGGGGCCAAACAAAAAATAAAAACAAAGTCATCAACAATGTCAAGTCATTCATAGATAATAACAGCATAGCGTACATACAGGAAGATAGACTCGCTCTATTTTTAGCATGTGAGATGATAGTGGATGCCAAAGTGATGAATAAGTTACATAGATGAAGATGATCACAATGTGGTAATAATGTCTTTACTTTATATGAATGTGACCGAAAGAAAAGATCCGAGATTTTCGAAGGATTCTTCACAATGTGCTAACCACGAAAGGATCCCTGGATCTGTTTTTCGGTCCTCTACAAACCAAAGATATTGCTGCCGTTCGGGGATGGGAAGTGGACCGGGGATGCCAGTCTTAGGACGTAGCCATTCTGCTACCGACTACTGTCACTACAAATAATGCCTAACTGGTTGTACATTCCATTCGTCGGTGCTGCAGAAGGCGGCGGGGCAGATGACATCCGCACAAATAGACACATTTTATGTTTGACAGCGTAGAAATGACTTCATTCTTTTCTAAGAAATCGTTAATTGTGTGAACGTATTTGTCAGGAGAAAAATCCATTTTCCTCCCAGAATGCCTTAATTGCATAATCAATGAGCCATTGGATCTGGGACTTGGAGCAGTGAGGAATTTTTGCTCAAACTGATAGCGTTTGTCCGTGGCGGCGCTTTTTCTGCTGTTATTCCAGGAATAAACCTCGGCTGAGGTGGCCGGACTTACCCTGGGGACTACTTTCTCGGAATTGTGATCAATTGGGGCTGGTGATTACCAACTGGCAACTAAGTAGGTTAGATTACAATGGAGTGAAATACAAAAATACCCATTGATGTTGGCTGCAGAAAAGGGGAATACTCTTCGCAGTCAGCTGAGGCAAGGATGGCCGTTATACGTCAGGTGCCAAAAGAATGTTCTGCGGGAGCCATAGCGGCTCTAATCAGGGAATTATTTAACATTTACAATGACAATGTTAAAATTTTGTATTAATGTGTAAGCGTTTCGAATAAAATCATCGTCAGCACATTAATAACATAATCGGTACAATGTAGACGATACATGGCGAAATACATGGCGATGCAAGTTCGAAATCTTTGAAAATGAAGTGTTACATATCGCGTGACATTAAATTTTGCTTCCCGATAGAATACTCGCTAGTATTGGTGATAATGCATAATCCCCTCTTTTAGAGTCAGTATTCGGCAAAGCCTCAATCACAGCGGACTTTATCATATTCCGTCTGCGTTTTTATCGACCGCTCCACAGAATCTCTCTCTTGTCCCAGTTCGGTAGATGCTGATATTCAATGTGTGCAACGAATGAACTTGTAGTCCTGTGGTTCCGAATATCTCCTTTGTGCTCATCAATCCTCTTCTTTACTCCTCGATAAGTTTCTCCGAGGTAAGCCATCGAACACCCGCCACATGGCACCTTATAAATAATGCTGTCTTTGCTTGTTGCTCTCTTCTCTCCGCTTGCTTTTTCCTGTATAAGTTTACCGATCTTAGAACCGGTCTTCTCGATCAGTTTTACTCTCGCTCCCCTTAAATCTCATGCAAAAGCAAGCGTTTTGCTCTACCTAGGTGCAACTATAATTGTATTATTGGACCGGTTTCCACTTTAGCTTGTTGTTATTTTCTTTGCCTTTGATTTTATTCGAAACGCGTACACATTAATACATAATTTTAACATTGTTGGTCACTGTAAATATTTGTCAAAATGAACTATGAATTGTTTTCAAAAAATTATTTAACAATTTAAGTTCAAGGACAACGATAACAAGACGACATTATCTTCATTCTATTAACCTCGCCTGGTCAAGGGGGGTTGATGCACCCCCCCCCCCCTCCCAGTTTTTTTTTTGCGATGGACGCCGAACTATTTGACGGATCGTGCTGGAATAAGGGGTACAACCTCCGGCCTGTTTTTAACGAAATCGTCTATACCGTAACTTGACTGCCATTGACCAGAATGGGAATATTTCATAAGATTTAGGTCAGGACGTGACGATATTTGAATTTTTACATTGTCTCTTGAACTTTCCAAGGTCACCTGAGGTGATCCCACACTGACCTCCGTGACATGGCATGTGTTTAGTGCGGTTTCTTGACGTCCTAAATCCGAACTTGTGGTCCCTATTTCCCATAAACGTCTTCAGATTGCTTCTTGACCTTTCCAAGGTCAACCAGGGCCACTGACCCAGGATGACCTTAGGCAACTCTCTAGCGCAACTCCATTTAGGAAAAACATACGCCCTAAATATTTGCTCAAAATACAGTAAGCACATCTATCCCTTTTAGTTTGGAAATGGCCGGGGGGTCGTATCACCCCCCCCCCTCCCCCCTGACTGTCCGCGTTATGAAAAATGCCTTGACCGGGCGAGTGTTGATATATCTACCTGTATTAATGTGTAGAGGAAGTTTTGCTGTGGCCGGCATTTCCTTACTTCCGTATTGAAGAACAAAAAGGAAGACTTGTAGAAATTCATTTCAGTTAGATCTGCGTAATGAAAAGGAATGTGACGTAGGATAATGATGGGTAATAGCACTATTTACAATACGGTCTGGCTTTACCCAATCTGTTACTACTACTAACAATGTCTTCTAAGCATTCACTTTTAAACGTTTTTAAGCATGACTTCAATTGGCACAAGCCTTCCTTCCAAAGAGATGATGGCGGCATTGCTCGGGTTCCTAAAACTCTTTAAGACAGGTGTTAAATCCAATCATACCTAACCTCGCCAGTGCGTGGCAAAACTGCTTCGGCCCAATTAAACTAGAGCTTCGATCGAAAATAAACGTTTTGCTTGTGACGACAGGAAACGAGGGATATCCTATTTTAAGGCCCTGGGTCATTAAGTGACCTCTGTGGTCTGGTCAATGACCAGAAAATTATCAAATGGAGTTTCTACCGATAGAATGACTTCTAATCAAGCTAGAGCCGTGCATTAAAGACCAATATATTCCTTGTGGTCAGTAGAATGCGTTTCGATACATTCCAGGTCCAAAGTGACCTTTATCTGAAGTCAGTCATTTGAGGCCATTGACCTCGGTTGACCTGTAACAGATTATCACCTCAGTGAACCTAAAGCGAACCCATGAACCCACCATTGTGTAAAATTAATGTGAAATTCGAAATCAGCGCATCAAAATACTATCTAAGGCACTGGAGATCAAACAGGAGAACCGAGGCCATCAGAGGTCAGTGATCTCAGTTGACCTTTGTAAGGTCGTGACCTTAGTGGGAAACATATAGGGTACCAAAATCTCGTCGTGATCCGCCCATAAATACTTGAGCTTTTCCTAAAAAAAACTGGGGGAGGGGGGTGAAACCCCGTCCACTGGCAAGGGTTAATCTAACGCTTTAGAGAAATTGCAGAGGTTATATGAAGCCTTATTTCTCAAATGTGCTGGAAGTGGACGCAGAAAGGGTGGCCGGGGTTACCTCGCGGACGTGGTCACTCGTAACATTCACAAAAACTACAATAATTGCATATATGTAGTTTTTACTTCTATAATATTTTGATCTGGGTAAGCATAGCACGTTGACCATGACTAAGCTTACTATATAGCACGAAAGAAAAACCTGTCAATCACATGCGTGGTTAACGAGTAAATCCCGAAGAGGTTAGAATGACGGGCCTCCCCCGGTTCCCCCTCCGGGTTCGATTACTTACCGGCATGTCCGACATACTGCTATGGAGAAGGAGAACCGTGGGACACTGCAAGGGTGTTAATTTTTCCCGTTATTGACTGCGTGACACAAAGAAGTACAGCCAGGTTCAACAAATAGCTGCTAGCACTGGCACATCAGCAGGGCGCACTAAGGAAAGCGTTCCAACTGATCGATAGTGATCTCCATCGTCGTGCTCACAACGCGATGCCCGCACTGCAACACACCTGCACACACACAGACAGCGGACGGCACCCGCACCTGCGAAGACTGTTCCTGCAGCGTTACGATAAAGAAACACACACGAGACCAGACCGTTCAGAACTGAGCACGCTCTCCGTCCCGGGGAGACTGCCGGACGCCCCCCCCCCCCCCCCCCCCCCCCCCCTATCCCAGCCATCCTGACACCTCTCTAACTGCAGGTGGGCCATGACGTACCATCCATCAGTCGTGACATAGGAACCTGGTCTGCTCGCTGCTCAGAGAAGACGGCTGTGTGACGTGAGAACTATGGGACGCGTTATAACGTGGAGCGGCGCAATCACGAGCCGAACACCTGTGCCGACTCCGGAGGGTCGGAGCACCCCTCCCTCTCTACTGCTGCCCTCGCCGCGCAGAACAGGTGGGCACGCTGCACCATCGCGTCGCCCCGCAAAGAGCACTGGGCACGCACGATACAGCGCTTGATTTAGCTGTGGATCACTAGGTCAGGTGAATAACTGTCTCAAGGACACAAAGGAACTCCTAGAGGAAACGTCCCACCTTGCCAAATTCCAACGGAAGTGTTTTTATGGGGTATTCTTATCAATACGTGTTAAATATGCCATTGGTTTGCTTTTATTTTGACGACATAGCGCTAAAAATATTTTCCAAAGCAAAATATTTTGAAAACACAGACATGCATATTTGGTAAGTGCTGAAGCATATTTGGCGCATATTTCGAAAGTGGGGTTTGCTGCCTGCTCGCGTACATGATAGCGCATGACCATGATTATTGACACTTGCGAAGAAGAGTAAAGAAGTAAGAGTCTGCCAAATGATGGTAACAATAACTAGCTATGTACTATGTAGGCTGTTTTACGACAGAGAGACATATCTGACATCAAATTGACAGTCGTTGGCCTGTCCTATTTAGCAGCGTTCCAATGCCACGATAGTCAGATGAACAGATCTGATTTGTGCATATTGGCAGTGACAATGTACACAGATCTTCACAGAAAATAACTTCAATTTCGATGCAAGTCAAATTTTCGTGCGAACTTTACCCCGAAAGTGTACCTTTCTTCCACAAAGCGCCATTTATCTATTTTTATCAGCGATGCCGGTTATTTAAGTTAGAATTTAAAGATTCAGAGAAGTTAAGGAAGGACCGCCACCTCGGTTCAAAATTGGGAGTCGTCCCCCCCCCCTCCACCCGGTCCAGAGTTGGAGAGGAGGGGGGCGATTTGCACTCACTGCCTCCCCCCCCCCCCCTCCTGTTCCCCGTCCCTGTAAATATACAAATTTTATAAAAAGGCCTACAATTATACCGGGAGTCTGACAAAAGAATATTGCGAATTTTAGCTCGTATATAGTTCAATACGCAGCACCAATTGTTACGAAACTTGTCATGCTCATAGTTTGTAATTTTTGCTTACATTTTCACAAAATCTCTCAATCAGACTTGACGGTTGCTTGTGAATGAGTTCGGTTATAACCACCACAAAGCCCACTTGGCATCAAACAATGTCACCATCAAAAAGCGGTTTGTCAAGTTCAGAGAGGGTAAGAAATTCAAAGGGAACAAGGCCGTGGAAGACCCGTACCGCGAGGTCAGAGGAGGTCGGCAGGAATGTGGAGTCCGTTTAGGAAAGCCCGAAAAACGGGTCCGTGCAAGAAAGCACAGAAAGTTCGGTGAGACATAGGTACCAAAGTCTCGGCCTTATGAGGATATCCCTAAATTAGATCCGGTGGAAGGATTTGTTCGTAATCCTTACAGGATCGAAAGCCGCCAGCCCTCTTGAAATGTCCTCTTCAGACCGATTATTTGGACCCTGTGGCTCACCGACCTTCCCGGGCTTCCCTACACGGACTCCGTTACCTTCCTGAAGACCTCTGACCGCATGGAACGGGGTCTCCCATCGCCTCGTTCTCTTTGGAATTTCTTACCCTTTCTGAATTTTACAAACCACTTTTAATAGCTGCATTGCTTGGTGCCAGGTGGGGTTTTCTGTAGTTCCAACTGAACTTCTTCACTAACAACTTTACAACAACTTCATTAACGTTAGGTCTGAACGAAAGATTTCGTGCAAATGCAACCTTCCACACACAACGCTTTTTCACCATCAGGAAACATCTCGTCTGTTTTGCCACATTCCAATCTATGATCAAGCCAAGTTTCGTAATAACTGGCACGTCTTGTTGAAAATGTGTTAAAATTCACAGAATTCCTTTTCCGGACACCCGGTACAAAGGTATGTATGGCAATTTCTCTGCAGTACAGTACAATACCGATAATTCATTTCATGGCAGCAATTAAATGCAACAGACAGCTCGTGGGTCATGACATACCTTTCAGAAGCTTATCACAGGCAGAGCTGGTGCAACGTAGCCATGACTGAGACGTCTCACACAAGGCCACTAGAGCACTATCAATGCCACCACCTGTAAATGGAGGTCCATCACAGACAATCTGCAACATTTCTGATAACCCGCACCGATCTGAACCCGATGCCCCCGCGGTCTGGACTCCCGTCCTCCCGGCCTGTACTCACGTGCTTGTTGCGGGCACTGACTGGAGTCGCTGGCGCCGGCCCGGATAAATCCCACTCGCCATAATTGAGTCTCATTGCTGCTGTGACGGCCGCAAGCGGAGCAGCGGCCTCTGCCGTCGCAGCTGCAGGGATGCGCCGTACGCCGCTGCAGGGACGCGCCGCGCGCCGCTGCGGGGACGCGCCGCACGCTGAAGAGACGCGCCGTACGCTGCTGCAGAAACGCGCCGTAAGCTACTGCAGGGACGCGCCGTACGCTGCTGCAGGGACGCGCCGCACGTTGAAGGGACGCGCCGTACGCTGCTACAGGGGCGCGCCGTAGCCGCAGGTCAATGTCTCCGCCGAGTGTGCTGTATGTTCAGGGCAATCTGAGGCTATGTCGGCCGTAATCAACGCCTGCAATCCACAAATAGTGTCTAGTGCAACTGGTCTCCGATGTGTATATCGTATTTAAACCAATTTCGGCCTCCTAACAGAAACCTTTAATCTCCAATAAACATGTTCACACATTTCAACACTACCTGCCTTTAGGCCCGGTACTCACTGACCGAAAAGTAAACCAAACGGAAAGAAACCGTAAACACTCGCTTGCTTTATTTGGTTTGCATCACATAATTAACAAATTTCACATTATTAGCCTCCCCGCAACGTCGTTTCGATGTCTTCTTACGTCCTGCTTGTGTTTGTTGCTGTTTGTGGTCCGTTTAATTTGTCAAATTATATGTTTTGGTAATTTGCTCTACGTTTGCGCCCAATGAGGACCGGTCCTTAAAGGAGACCCATTGCTGATTGAATTTTCGTGTTTGTGCTTCCCGGGCTCCACAGTCCACAGCGAAGTGTAACGGCTCGTGACTGACTGCCACTCTGGTATTACTGGGGGTGCACCGACTGAGGTCAGAGGGTGTACAGAGGACCCAAGGGGTGCACAGGCATCCAGTGCTCCCGTCCAGCTACCGGTCTGCTGCCGAACACATCACAAACTAACATCACAAACTAACATCACAAACTAACATCACAAACTAACATCACCTAACATCACAAACAGCACTCAGAGCCACCGATCACATCACTTCGGCACGCCGAGGAGGCTGACCACATCCACAGCACACCTCAGAGGCACTGATCACATCCAGAGCGCCGACACCTCTGTCATGGCGTCCTGACACCGTCCACAGCCCGGCACCGGCCCGTCATCACCTGAATACACTGAAAACAGGGGCCACACGGCGCGTAATGGACGACGTCCGGTACTCTGTTGACACATTCCAGTGTTACGGCACTCCGGGCGACATACGCTCTCCATCTCTATGAAGTCCGGTGTCGAGGTAGAGAAAGATAGTTTGGTTCTATAATCTTTAACTATAACTATGATCAATTATTAAAGAAGTTGTTTTGGCAAACAACGTGCGTATAGCATATTGTATTACCAAATTTTAAATGTGAATGTCCTGGCCCAAACAGCTCAAGTTACCAAATTTTACGAATGAAGCTCGTCAGAGTAACTTATGAAATGCTTCACCAAGTTTAAGACCTGATTTTATGGAATTTGGTGAAGGTGAAACGATATATGTGTTGAAGTATTAAAGGGGTAGCCTTTGGTGAGATAGCTTCGCAGGCAGTTCAGTAAACAAAAGCTTCCGAATAAATTGTAATGCATTATTATTTGAATCACAGAAAACTAACACTGCACGGGTACTGCAAAGTACACATCCCTGTAAACTATCAATCCAGAGGTAGTAACTGGTATTTCATGCAATAAAGGCACTTCTATTGAGCACGATAAACAAACCATTCGCACAGCATTGTGATCGATGGGCTGTACCGTTCATGACTGACGCTCACATTTGCTAAAAATTACCGACTCTCTCCGACTCCGACTTTGACAGCGGTACGGAGACTTTGTCCCTTCTTAGAGACTTAAAGGGATGCGGCACTGTCACCCTGTAGTTGTGTATTGCGTCACAGCATCGCCCTGTAGTTGTGTATGGCGGCGCAGCATCACCCTGTGGTTGTGTATTGCGGCACAGCATCACCCTGTAATTGTATCTTGCGGCACAGCATCACCATGTTGTATGTTGCGGCACAGCATCACCCTGTAGTTGTGTATTGCGGCGCAGCATCACTCCGTAGTTGTGTATGGCGGCGCAGCATCATCCTGTAGTTGTGTATTGCAGCGCAGCATCACCCTGCAGTTGTGTATTGCGGCGCAGCATCACCCTGTATCGTATTGCGGCACAGCATCCCCCTGCAGTTGTGTATTGCGGCGCAGCATCACCCTGCAGTTGTGTATTGCTGCACAGCATCACCATGTTGTATGTTGCTGCGTAGCATCAACCTGTATCGTATTGGGGCACAGCATCCCCCTGCAGTTGTGTATTGCGGCGCAGCATCCCCCTGCAGTTGTGTATTGCTGCGTAGCATCAACCTGCGGTTGTGTATTGCGGCGCACAATCACCCTGTACTTGTGTATTGCTGCGTAGCATCACCCTGCAGTTGTGTATTGCGGCGCACAATCACCCGGCCTGGTAAGTGTTATACATAGCCCCGGTTCAGCAGTCTTCGCTCAGAGCTCGATGTTAAATGTTGCGTCAATTGCCCAGTGGGCGTCGTGGCCTATGATGAAACACTATCTGTAACGGGCGAAACAGCTGAATCTATGCTGACATCTGGTGACAGGAATTCACACTTTAAGTTGAGCCTGTCCCCAGAGCCTGTTCCGCGTTTCGCTCTCGGTTCTCGTCCTTATATGGATAAACACTGGGATCCCTGTGGCCCTGTTGCCCTCGTTCCCCAATTATTGCGACTGTTTGGCACCCAGTTTTCAGCCACCTCATTTCCGATCACAGTCAGGCAATATACCAGGCAACACAATATGAAATCGAGTATGTGAATCTTATGTGAATTATGAAATCGATTATAAAAACGGATCGAAAGAAAAGTGTACATAAATGGGCCTTAAACCTTTTCCTTGCCAGAATTACATTTACCTGCGAGGAAGCAGAAGAGGGGGAAGATTCTGCGCCCCCCCCCCATCCCTTCCAAAGATCTCGAGATCTACCACACCATTTTTTTTTTATTTAATTATTATTGGTTTAATTGTATATTATGCATAGGCGGAACAAGGTAAGCAGCTGAGGGGTGCACAACCAGCCAGCACTAGTAGATATCGCCTTCCACTTTGCGTTCTTGAGTACGCATCTGTCGAAAATATATGTAATTGCTAGTACATTACACGTAGATTGATCAGGAAGTACATTTGACTCATTTATTTGTCCAAATAAGGTTAACCCGCTCCCGCGTTGGACAAGGCAAAATTTACCCTCCTCCTCCCTACCGGCTTTCGCAGTAACTTTCAAACGATGATGGTTATCGACGCGAAACTATCTATATCGTACCATGGTAACAATATCACGTGTTCCTGGAACACTCTATGTAAAATTATTGAAGAAAACAAATTGGGAGAAAATTATGTCTTAATGACTTCATGTCATGACGTTTTAGTGACTTTAAGAATTTTTGAACGCTCACAAAACATCGAATTTTGAAGCCAAACGCAAACCAAAAAGAGTGAGAGATAGCACATAACATGATCTTCACAACGTTTATCTCGGATTTTTGCATTGTTCGATTTTGAGCCCAAAATAAAAAAGCCCCCAAAAATAAATTAACCTTCGCCAGTGAAGGACAAAACTGCTGCGTCTCCGTGTAGGGAGGGGGGAGGGGGGAGGTTGATGCAACCCCCTCCCCTGCGATTCGCCCCTAATTGCGCTTAGCGATAAAGACGAACGTGTTGCTTGTGACGAGACGAAGCCGATGGCACCCAATTTTTGTTTGTTTAGGTCCTGAGTCATCTGGTGACCTCCGAGGTCAGGTTGATGACCCAAAATCACCGAATTCCATTTTTGGCGATAGAATGACTTCTATTCAACCTAGAGTCTCGCTCTAAAGACCAAGACGTTTCGCTTGGTCCGTAGAATGCGTTTTAACCCGCGCCGTGCCGGTGCTCTGCGTCAAACACCTCGTACCGGGGGGGGGGTGTTTGAACACCCCCCTTCTAACTCGGCTCATATGGCACTTAGCGGAAAACGGAAAAAAGTATTCGAAATCTCGTCAAAAATTATATCGAAACTGTTCAGTCATTTTTCGCTCAGGTCAAAAATGAGGTCACCAGAGGTCATCAAAGGTCAAAATTTCCTAAATATTGATATTTTGGGGA
>JARFNZ010009131.1:0-14819 GCA_031763405.1 Balanus nubilus
CCCCCCCTCCCCCCGGTCCGTCGGTGTCGGCGGCACCTGTGTCCGATCTGTGTTGACACAGAGTCATCTGTCGGGCACGCCGTGTCCTGTACGGCTCTCTCGCCGTGCGTCCGCCAAGGGGGCGGGTTTGCCAACACCGCCCGGGGGCCTCTGCCAGGTCGGGAATAGTAGCCCCGGGCACAGCGGGGGTGGCACCGGGTCCCCTGCCGTCGCCGCGGCAGTCGGCGGTGGTCCGGACGGATGGAATCAACGGAGAGAGGCGACTTGGTGGTCGGAGTCTGAAGGCAATTGTGGTGTTGGTTTTCAAGTTGGAAGCAAGTGTGAGCGAGACGAGAAGTAGAGAAGCAGGTGAGTGAGAAAAGAAGTAGAGGAGAGGAGCAGGCGTGAGTGAGAGAAGGAGAAGACGAGAAGAGCAGGTGTGAGTGAGATAAGCAGGAGGGAGAAAAGAGGAGGAGGTGGAAGATAAAGTGTTATCGTGAATCGTGGCACGTCTGGATTGAGATAGTCAAACAATACACCAACGAGGAACAAGAATATTGGCGGAAGCAGCGAAGGCGAAGCCTGTTTATTGGCCGCCAGGACCGTTGGAGCGGCATAGTCTGGCGTGACCGTTGACGGCGTGGGGTGGCGGCTCTGCGGCCACCGGACGATTTTGTAAGACTTCACTGTCGGTGGTGCTATCGCTGTCGGTGTCGGTGTCCGTATCGGTGTCGGTGTCAGTGGTATCGCCGCTGTCGGTCGGTGTCAATAATGGCGTCCTCGGAGGAGGTGCCCAAAGCTCCTCCCCGTCGCCGACGTCGGCCACCTCGTCTGCCGGAGCCGGAGGAGATCACTGTCGAGGTAATTATTGTCTCTTGCCGCTCCTGCCAACGCTGTACATAGGCTGTGCTCACCGTGCGGATGGTTGGCCAGTCGGAACGGCTCACGATGAAGTCATAATCACCATCGCTTCTGCTGTCTGTGGGCATTTGGCAAAGTTTGTATGTTTTTTTTGTCATCTGTACTCGTTCTGTTGGAGCGGCTCACAGTGGATGCATTTGGGTCCGTTTGAGGCGGATGACGGCTGAATGGGTGTCGGGTGGCGGGTCAGGTCAGGTCAAGAGACGCCGGAGGCTGTGAGATGACACGGGAGCGGTGATTGCGGTGACCAGGGCACCGTTGCGGTCGGTCGGGCCAGGTGTACATCCTGCTCGTCCAGCTGTGACGATGGCATGATGGCTTGCCTGCTGTCTGGAAGACTGACCGCCCATACCGCCGTGGTCGACAGAATGACGTGCCAAACTCGGCCCGGCGTGGGTGGGTGGTTCAGAAACCTGACGGTCGGCTGACGGATTGAGAGCGTGGCGAGACTGGAGTGAGGGCGGTATCACAGCAGCACGCCGTAAAAAACGGACGGTCTGAGAGGAACGGAAGGGTGGTGTAGAAAGTTGAGCTGAGGCGCTACCCGACCTTGTTCGCTGTGATAGCCGTGCTAAACTGCAAGATGATTGACCTTGTGGTTATAACGTTTTTGTTTCATACAGGGATTTTAGTTCCTGTAATTCATTTACTTGAGTTCCATAGCAAGAAACAACTTCAAAACTACTACAGTCGCGGTCGCGTCGTATCCTCGTGGCGGCGGAGAAAACCCCACAGTCGGTTTCCCTACCGCATTCTTGCACCACGTATCGTAACCCTACTTCCCCCACGCTGGGAAGGCGTGCCTCCCTCTGAGCGAGCAATTTCCTGTACCGACGCCCACCCCCCTCCAGACCGGTTATGACGCAACTACCATGGGAGGGCGGCATGGCCGTCGCCGCACGTGCAGCACGTGCAGCACGTGCAGGAGGTATGGCAGTCGGGGTGTGAACTGTGACCCTGGTGACCTCTTACACTCCTGTGGTCGATGCACTCTCTCGGCTCTCCCTCTCGACTCGGGAATATCGGCTTGGAATGGTTGGGATGTTGCAGGTTGTAGAGCCCGGGGCTGAACTTTGAACGGTGTGTTAACATCGGCGTCGTCTCCGACGGAGATGGCTTTCTGACGACCAACAGGCAGACATGTTTGGATACGGCGATTCTGTCCGAGTTCATGAGGTTCTGTCAGAGTTGACTATAATCTGTTGACGTTCTAGCGACGGCTCTTGGGCGGTGGATTCTATTTCGAGCTGCTTCGTTTCGGCCGTCTTCGGTTGGATCGCTGGTCGGTTGAAGCAGTGCGATCAACTGGAAACGGTTCACTTTGGTCGTGTTGTCTAGCCGCCATTGTACGGGGCTGGACGTGACATTTCGGATCGCCTCGGACTGGCCTGGACTGAACTGGACTTGGCTGTATACTCTGATGGCATTTTGGCGTCCACTCAGTATCGTCCCTGTTTGAATTTCCTAAGCAAGACCAGTGCGAAATTCTGTCGGTAGAATTTGAGGAATTTTGTAGCTCTGCCAGGCGGTGTTCCTGACTTCCCACCGTCTCGCCAAGACTCTCCGACGGTCGCGTGACCTGGCCAGCCCTTCGCCGGCCGGTCGCCGTCTCTTTCCGGCGCAAAAACGCCGCGCCGGCCGGCGGGCGAGTCTGCCCCGGCCCCGGCCCCGCCGCCGCGCCGCCGGTCCAGTCCAGTTTTTCCCCCGGCAGAGCTGGCGGAGCCGGGCAGGCGTGAAGCCCGGAGGATGGGGCGGCTCGGGGGTGGCTGCACTGCTGGCAGGGAGTTCTGGAGCGGGCGGTGGCGAGCTGGCGGCGGGATTCCCTGGTGGGGCTGGGGGCAGGGCTGTGACTGGGCTGTGGCTGGGCTGTTGGTGGAAGCGGACAGATTGTGGATGGACTCTGGTTGGTCAGGGAGAGATGGAATACGTGTCTGACGTGGCCTCCGTTGGTGGGGCGGCAATGGAGTGCCTTGCTGGGGTCATCGGTGACATCTACCGGTCTGCTGGAACGACTGGTCGCGAGGCGGATTGGATATTTTTGGAAACTGAAAGAAATTAACTTTTGTATTGCCTGTTGCACTTCCACGCAAGTGCTTCATCACTGCCATTGTTTAAACTGGGAGCCAGTATGGTGTTAGCTATGCACTCTTTACACACGGGTCTGGTGTAGTTGATTCACGCACTTGTTTCTTCTCACCTGAGATCGATTGAACGGCTTTCACTATTTGTTTCGTGTCGCATGCACGACCGGGATTTCACACTGGTATTCTGCCTTCACTTCGAGTACTGGGTCGATTCGGTCCCGTTCTCTGATGGTACGGCATGCCACCTTTTCTCCACTGCCAAACACGAATGTCGCCCTCGAACTGGACGCTGTAGAAAGGTGTTGGTTGCCTGTCGAAAGCATGCAGTGTAAAAACGGGAACGGTTGTCGTCACACGTTTTAAATTACATGTACAATAGCTCAACTCAACCCATCTCGAAGTGCGCGGATCAATATGACTTATTGCGTTCGGTGCCGGTCACGTTGTCCCCACGGCATCTCGGTGGCCCATGTATGTGTGGCCTGTTGGTTGTAAGCTGTATGGTAAAGGATTTCCCCTATATGGTAAAGGATTTCCCTGCACCGTCCAAATTTTATAGCATAGCTGTCGGTCAGCTTTCTTCACGCTTTGAATGCGTAGCAGAGGCATTTCCACGGGCAACTAACACGTTTCTTCCATAGGAAAACCTGGACATCATTGGCCAATACCGTCACGATATTCTCTGCTGAGAGGTGAGAGTGCTGCCGCCGAGCGGCGGCGAAACTAACTTCAACTTCTCTCTCAGCAGATAGATGGCATGACGGTCGGGCGGAGCCTGTGAGCGGGAGCGCTGTCGCGGACGGTTATTGCACATTCTTTCCTCTTCTTTCGTTTCTTTCTCTCCTTCAGCTCTATCTTTTCCTCCACTCTTACCTCTTTTCTTTTCTCATTTCACACTTTATCTGAATTCTGATTCTGTTTAATTTTGTTTTGTTTCTACATTTATCGATAATCTGATTCTCAATTTTCGCTCTTCGAAACTCACTTTATAACTATTTCTCCGTGTTTAAGTTCCTTTTATGTTTATTTCTCCTATATTTACGAGTATTGTTTTCGTTTTGTCACTTCTTTGTCAATTAATTATTTGCTTTTCCGTTTGTTTTTACCTTTCTCCATATTTATTGCGTTTGTTTTATTTCATACTCATTTTCCTCCTTGCACCTCATACCTTCCATGTCAGTCATTACCACATTGCTTTTCCCTTGTGCCGCCTAGCGGCCGCAGCCCGAATCACAACTTCCCTCTCCGGCCGCAGCACGTCGCCACATCCGTCCGTCAGCGCGAGCCGTGCTCGGTCTGCCAGCTGCCCGTGTTTTTGGCCGAGCGCCAGCTGATCGAGCGCCGGCTCGTGCACCGCACGTGCTTCAAGTGCGCGCGCTGCAGCAGTCAGCTCTCCACCGCCAATTACTACATCACCGAGGACGGCCAGTTCTGCTGCGAGGTCTGCCCTGATGAAGAAGTGAGTGACGTCCAGGGTCCAGGGCCCGCCGAAGTGTTGACATGAATGTCCGCTTCGTCCCCTTGGCCGCCCTAATAGTGGCGGCGGTGACTAGTTAGGATGAAAGAATGACGGACTCTGACATATTCCATGTGTGCTGATATTGTGTCCCCCATTGCAGCAAGTTAAATTTGTATAGTTAAGAATGTCTGAACCAGTTCACTAAGCAGTTTTCGCTGATGCGATTGGTCAGGCTCGGCTTACACTTTCACCCTGGGCCTCAGATCTAACCACAAATGTCTGCACCCCAAATATGCCTCGCTCCATTGTCAACCCTGCCACCATTACTGGACGCCCCGTCACTCGGACCCTGCTTCCCTCCCCTGACCCCCTCACTAATTCCCCTCCCCCCCCCCCTCCCCCGGCAGATTGGCGGTCGCGTGGAGAAGACGGCTGCAGTGCTCGCGCACGAGCGCGCCGTGCTGGCCGGCCCGACCGACGACCCGCTCAGCGAGGACGCCGACGCCGTGCTTGAGCTCGACCTGGAGCCCTCAGAGGACGCCTCCGTCGCGGCCGACGCGGCGCGAGCCTCCGGCGGCGGCGCCGACTCGAGCTCGGGCGACTCGGAGAGTGACAGTGAAGAGTCGGACTCCGAGGGCGGCGCAGAGACGCGGGGCGCAGAGACGACAGGCGCAGAGACGGCAGGCGCAGAGACGTCAGGCGCAGAGACGACCGGCGCGCGCGTGACGGGTGTGGCGATTAATGGTGACAGACACGAGGGGGGTAATGGGAGGGATGGGGGTGCGGGTGGGGAGGAGGGCGGGGGTGGGGGCAGTGAAGGTGCGGTGAACGGCGTGACGAGCGGTGGACTTTCGACGCCGGAGATAAGTGACAAAGACACAGATGCTACGGCAGCGGCGGCGGAGGAGACGGAAGTGGCGACAGAGCAGAAATCAGAAACTCCGCCGCCCGAGGGAGAGCGGGAGACAAGCGACTCTGTGACACCCCCCGCGCCGGCGCCGCGGTCGGGCTCTAACCAGTCTCCTCCGTCCTCTGCCGCGGGGGAGGACTCCGCCAGCCACCGCCTCTCTCTCGTCCAGCAGCGACTGCTGCAGTTCAAGGCGGCGGAGCGGCCTCAGCCTGCGCCGCGGCGAGCAGGGAAACCGTCCCGACCGGCAGCCGAGGCCGCCTTGGGAGGCCAGACCCCGCCGGAACAGTCTGAGCAGTCTGAACAGTCTGCTGGTGACGCAGAGAGAGCGGAACAGACTGCAGATGGTGGTGTGGAGAAACAGGACGACGGTGCGAAGGAGGCCCCAGCGGCGGAGAATGCAAATCCATTCGGTGATGATCAGGAGAAAGAGGAGGACGATTTGAATCCGTTTGGTTCGGGTGATGACGAGCCTGTTCATGAGGTGAAGAGCGCTGATGGCGCTGAAGCGACTGGTGCCAAGTCTTCCGAGAGTGCGGTGTATCCGGAGCTTCCGAGCGAGGATCCGTCGAAGCCGGCAAGTGTAGAGTCTCCCAGTGTAGAGTCTTCCTCTGCGGCTGGCGCAGGCGACGCGGACAATGGGGAGAATGTGAACGTTCCTAGCATCGCAGTGATAGAACCCACTCCTCCGAAACCCGCCCCGCCGAAGGAATACAACCCCTTCGATGATGATGATGACGACGAAGAACAAGCTGAACCGGCCACCTCAGAGCCAGCTAGTGGGATGCCTGAACCTGCCGCAAGTACAGCACCAGCGGAAGAGGAAGAGGAGTATCCAGATGACCTCAATCCCTTTGGAGATGACGAAGAGGAAGGCGATCCTTCTCCTGCTACCACGGCTGGAGCGGCGACGGCGAGCAATCTAGCCAAGCCGACGAGTCTCAACCCGTTCGGAGATTCGGATGATGAGGAAGAAGAAGACCTGACGCCAGTCTCCAGCACACAGAGCACGCCAGCCAAGTCATCGAGGTGAGAGGCGATAGAGGTTAGGTTAGGAATAGGAAGGGGGTGGAGCCAGGTTCCAACGGTGGAACGGGTATATAGAAGACATCAGGGGAAACGACTTAAAGGTCAGTGATCGTACACTAGGTTGTTGAGATATGGTAACACAGAAGAAATTTGGTTTACCTGGTATGTCTACGAATCACTTGCACCAAGGTGGATTCTCTCAATCGTTCTGCCACTAAGTATGTTACTCACCACTGGGTCATATAATCGTGTCACTCCTGGCGGTCCTACTGTGATGACAATACCCGTACGTGCGCGGCGCGTGTTTCTGTAAGTACATGTGCACTCGTGTTGTGCGAGTCCCATTCCCATCATGTATCATGGGGCTGGCATATGAAGCCCTCAAACCCAGCCGCTCATTCATTCAGAGCGTGGCTGCTCATTTCATTCATTCGTTCATTCATTCGTTCATTCGTTCGTTCATTCGTTCATTCATTCGTTCATTCATTCATTCGTTCATTCATTCGTGCATTCGTTCATTAATTCGTTCATTCATTCGTTCATTCATTCATTCGTTCATTCATTCATTCGTTCATTCATTCATTCGTCCATTCATTCATTCGTTCATTCATTCCCATTGACGCCTGTCGATGTGATCCCCGTATCGTCCCAATACCCAGTTGATCACACGGCGGCGTCTTACTCGCCATCCTCCCCCTGCAGTGCCACACGGGAGATCAACCCGTTCGAGAAGCCGCCGCGCCCGCCGCCGCCCACACTCGACCGAAGGGTACTGAAGGCCCGGTCGGCGGCCACCCCGCCCCGGCCACCGGAGCCACCTGGTGAGTAACGGGGAACTAATCCCTCCCTCGACTGGAGGGTACTGAAGGCCCGGTCGGCGGCTACCCCGCCCCGGCCCCCGGAGCCACCTGGTGAGTAACGCAGGAACTAATCCCTCCCTCGACTGGAGGGTACTGAAGGCCCGGTCGGCGGCCACCCCGCCCCGCCCACCGGAGCCACCTGGTGAGTAACGGGGGAACTAATCCCTCCCTCGACGCGCAGGACGTGTTACAGGGACGGATCGGGATACGATTGGGATGCGGTTTTGTTACCAAGTCTGTTTTTGAAATGGCGTTTGCATGCTTGATTGGTGATTTGGGGACTTTGGCTAGGGGATGCTGATGATGCATGCGTCGATCCCATTTGATTCAGAGCATATTGTGGCTGAAGTCTAAACTCACAATGGTCGAAGTATGACGTAGTCAAAATTAAAAGCAGAAGTCTGCGAACTCTGTAATATCTTGAGGTCTCATTTTGTCTCGTCTCTTGCGGCCTTGTTCATCTGGCTATCTGCCAATCTCGGACCATTAATCTTCCACTGCCCAGCCAGGAGCTGACCAGGCGCTGTCCGTTCGTCTGACGTTGCAGGTCTGGTGCGTGAGCAGCGTGCCGGCTCCCTGACCTCCCTCAGCTCCTCTGGCAAGAAGAAGCGGCCGGCGCCGCGGCCACCCGGCGTGGGGTTATCCCCTTCTCATAGCCAGGTGAGCCACGTAATGGAACACTCGCCTTTTGTGGCCGTTATTACCCACGCCACAGGAAATGGTCGCTCCATGCTGTCCGTATTAGCAGGTGGCTATGTTTGGATGTTATCGGTACCTGGATTACGTCGTGGGGGATGTAGCGCAGTGGTAGCGCGTTCGCTTTGCATGTGAAAGGCCCCGGGTTCAATCCCCGGCATCTCCAGGTTACATGTTTGGTTCTGGTGTTCGCAAGGCGCTGGGTTCAATATCACGTAGCTTCAGGCTGCACTGGAGGCGCTGAGAGCCGTCAGAAAGCGTCGGGTTCGATCGTCGGCATCTCCGTGGCGCGCGTGCGAAGTCGCCAGTAACCGTGCGCGCATTTCTTTGAAATCCCTCGACGTTTTATGTTTCACGGATCTCCAAGCGACCTCGCACGACTCTGGTCGGTGCCCCTGACACGCGTGTCGTGTGTTTGCAGGGGGTGTCTCCAGCCCACTCGCCATCCACGCTGCGGAAGCGACACGCCCCTCGGCCGCCGCCTGCTCCGGTGGCGGGGGCGGCGACCCCTCCTCCCGCCTCCCCCGCCCCCGCCCCCGCCTCTGCCCCCGCCCCCGCCGCGGCTGGTGCGGAACCAGAGACAACCAGCCCAGAGAGGAGCAAGGCGGAGAAGGAGCAGGACAACTACACCAAGCAGGTCAACAACCTCACCAACAAGTCCATCCAGGGGCAGTTTAAGCGGAGGAAGGGGCCGGCGCCGCTGCGACCGAGACCGATCAAGAGACAGGTGAGTTGGCGAGGGGGTCGCTTTGGGGTAGGGACTAGGGAGGGGTGAGCAAATGTGAGATTGTGGTTTGAAAATGGCAGCGTTGTGTGGTTGCGAGTCAGCAATTTACCAGCCGGCTTACAATGCAATGTTTGTGTCTTTGCTGGTAACGCCCAGGATTCCAGACAGGTAGTCTAGGTTAATTAATATTCCTTATTTAACTTTATATGTCATATAGTGATGACTGACGTCACAGTTTCTGGAGAATGGTGCTTTTGAGCGGTGCGGTATCTTGATCTTGTTCTTCATGGGTTAGACCACATAGCAGCTGAGGCTTAAGCGTCCTGCGATGCACATACTGGCTCCCTGTTTAGGACAAGTCAGTCGACCAACATCACCTGGCTACTACACGAGGTCAGCGCATTGAACATTCGAATATTATCATCCCATTTCTGACGCCATTGTTGTTTGTCCAGGTGAAGACGCTGCCGCCGAAGGAGACCCAGACGGAGCTGCACGATATCAACGTGAAGCAGCTGGAGATGGAGCGGCAGGGCGTGGAACTGGAGAAGACCATCAGACAGCTGACCGAGCTGGACGACAAACAGCAGAAAGGTCAGGGGCGACAAACAGGGCGATGAGGAGGGCGACAAATAGGGCGATGAGGGCGACAAACAGGGCGATGAGGAGGGCGACAAACAGGGCGATGAGGAGGGCGACAAACAGGGCGATGAGGGCGACAAACAGGGCGATGAGGAGGGCGACAAACAGGGCGATGAGGGCGACAAACAGGGCGATGAGGGCGACAAACAGGGCGAGGAGGGCGACAGACAGCCGGGAGGTGGGGAGAGGCATGGCGGCGGCGGCGGGCGTTGCAGATCAGATGTGGGAGGGTCGTGTTTCCATCTGAGTTAAGACCAGAGAGAGAGGGGAGATCAGCCGGGACAGCGGCCTGCTGTGTGGTGTGGGTGGGTGCCGGGAGATGAGGCTGGAACTTGGAAGGACAGTCATGTGTGTGTCTGATGTTTTGATGATGATAATACGGGAGAGATGCCGATCGTAGGCGTCATGTACTGAGCAAAGGACTCTGAGTCACTGGGCGGTGAAGTAATGGTGGTTTGATTCCTGTTGCGTTGCCGATTTTCATACTCCCGGGACATGCCGTGATAATTTGTCATAATCATCCTATAAAACTATCCATTTGGGTATGGCATTTGTAGTTGGACAGCGTCTGACTGGATGGGTTCGGCATTACGTCCCACCGCCCTCTCGGCGGTCGACTTGCCCAGCTCACGGGGTTCGTTCTTTGCGGGGTCTCCTCCAGAGGTGGACAGCACGGCGCCCTACGGCCTGGACATCGAGGACATGATCCTGCAGCTGTTCGAGCTGGTCAACGAGAAGAACGCGCTGTTCAGACGACAGGCGGAGCTGATGTACATGTGAGTTTCTGGGGCCGCTACCCCCGCCGGCCACAGGATGGGTGGTGGAGGCGTGACAAAGTACTGGGCTGGGGAACGGGGTGATGTAATGTAACGAACATTAACCTGAGTAGTTGGCTGCTGCCGTGTGCTGCAATATCGCCATTTTCGGCGTTGGTGGATTTTGTGTACGGGGCACGTCTTCGTATTCGGTTTGTGAACGAGTGGAATCAGTTGATGCTAGGGAGAACGATTTTCCTTGCCTCTGAGCAGCATTGTCCTTCTGATGTGTCTCTCAAATATGCACCATTTTGTGGCTAAGAAATATGCAAAGTAACAGGCGACATAAATTATTTAACTGCTGACGCCGTCATGCTCGGCATTCAATATCGATTCAGTACTGATCTTGGCCACTCCCTTACATTGACGACTTGTGCCTGGTGGTCGCTCGACTAACTTATACTTCCTCCGCCACCCGCTAGGCGGCGCCAGCACCGTCTGGAGGAGGAGCATGCCGAGCTGGAGTACGAGATCCGCTGTCTAATGATGAAGGCCGACTCCTTGAAGAGCGACATGGAGCGGCAACGGGAGCAGCGTCTGATCGAAAGGTGAGGCTGGAGCGGAGATAGGGACCAGGGGACCAACAGACACAGGGACCAGCAGAGACAGGGACCAGGGGACCAGCAGAGACAGGGACCAGGGACCAGCAGAGACAGGGACCACGGACCAGCAGACGCAGGGACCAGCAGACACAGGGACCAGCAGACACAGGGACCAGCAGACACAGGGACCAGCAGACGCAGGTACCAGCAGACACAGGGATCAGCAGACACAGGGACCAGCAGACACAGGGACCAGCAGACACAGGGACCACGGACCAGCAGTGACGGGGACCACGGACCAGCAGTGACAGGGACCAGGGACCAACAGACACAGGGACCAGCAGTGACAGGGACCAGCAGAGACAGGGACCAGGGACCAGCAAGGATCAGCAGAGACGGACCAGCAGGGACAGTGACGACGTAAAAACGAGAGCGGGGGCGAGACGTCAGCGGCTCGGGTTCTGTTCATGTTCACATGGTCGCGCAGCTTAGTGATGGTTGCCAGTGTTGATTTGTGATACCAGGCGAATGGTTGCGCACTATGCAGCATGTATTTCACCTTTGCAACCCTCTCTGGAGTGACCCTTTTGTTTTGTAGGCCCTTTTGATCAGACACAATCGTCATCTCCTGTCTGTGATCGTGTGTCCGCTCCAAAACCCCGGTCTGGACGGCTACATAACCTGACTTGTGTGACCTCACAGGCTGGTGTATAACCTCTCCATGACCCCGGCCTGCTTGCCATATAACCTGACCTGTATCGTCACCTCTCAGGCTGGTGTCGGTGGTGGAGCAGCGGAATGAGATCGTGACCATGCTGGAGATGGAGCGCATCAGGGAGATCCAGGAGGACGCCACCATCGACCATCACATGGGTTTGTACACAGGTACAGCGACGGCCCGCAGCCCGGCCCGCCCCGCCCCCGCCCCCGCCCCCGCCCCCGCCCTCCTGGCTGAGAAGGCAGGATGGAGGCGGAGGGGAGGAAGGGTGAGACAGATGGCGCTTTAGTTCAGCACTGCACCCGCTTACCCAGCCTTTGTTCAGTACAGTTTTGTGATGAGAAAATGCAGTCTGGTGGAATGCTGTCAAATTATTATATGTTTTGTTGTATGAGATAAAATTGCCGGCATTCCATGAGGTTATTTTGTTCATTTTCCCAAGCATGGTCACTGGTCAGGATCCTGGTTTTGGAAATCAATGTCCAGGATCGAGTGATCAAGTTGCTGCATTTATTACGAGCATGCTGTGTTCTCTTCTTCCCTTACATCTGCCTTTCTTGTGCAAAGCTGTCAATTATGTGCTATTGCTCAGCTGTCTGTCTTTTTCTCTCTCTTGCTTCTACTCTCTTGCACGGGGGCTGTTTCTGGACTCTGGAAGTTTCCGTCAGTTCTTAGGAACAGCTGAGCTTCCCGGGCCCAGAGGCTTCCCGCCTCACCGCACGTAGGACCTCCAGTGCTGCCGCTGCTGATAATCTGTGGACGCTGCTGCTGCTGCTGTTAAAAAAGACCGGGATCCTTGGCAGGCCATTGGATCTAAAGGAAGAGGGAAGATATCGGTCGATTTACATAATTTTAAATGGTGTAAGGAGGTACTAGTACGGTGCTTTGCACTGTAACGTTTAAGCATCATACACCGTTTGGTTTATTGATACTGGAAAGCCCCGTACAAATATTTTGACTCTTCTTTTAGCATTTTAAATTTAAAGCCATGGTTCAAGGCAGCCTCCCATCTTCCTGTAAGCCATATCGCCCCTGGCCGGGGCTGTCAGTGCCCATATCGCCCCTGGCCGGGGCTGTCGGTGCCCATATCACCCCTGGTCGAGGCTGTCGGTGCCCATATCGCCCGTGGCCGGGGCTGTCAGTGCCCGCCAACCCCAGCAGCAGCGGCGGCGGCGGCAGTATCGGCAGTGTAAGCAGCGGCGGCGGTGTCTGTGGCGGTCGGTCGGTCGGGCCGGCGGGGCTGCTGCTGTCGGGTCGTCGCTGGCCGGAGAGGAGGGACAGTGGGCCGAGCGGGCCGACGTGTTAACACAGTGGAATGATGCCTGTTTTCTGACTGCTTTGACTTGGTTACTCACATCTAACGGCGGCTCGCCGAGTGTTCAGCTCACGGCTGGTTTGATTATGTTCTGTTTGTGGTTTTATAGAGCACTTAGAATTTTATAGAGGTTGTAGAACTAGCAGACTTTCTCCGCTTTAGCGACTATTAATATCTTACTGTGGATATGGTCTAATGATCTGTTCTTTAATGCCCCAGGTATAGATACTACAAAACTAACAAACATTTGAACGCCGGGTGTATTTTGTTCCTACCCTCGGTAATTTTTGACGAGCATTTTTTTCTTCATTTTGTGCCGTGTATGACGGAATATCTGATTTCCTCGCTCCATTTTTCCAGCTGAGAGGGTTGGCTCGGCTGAACCGGCGCCCGAAAAGAAAAAGAAGAAGAAGAAAAAGAAGGACAAGAAGGAAAAAGAAGGCAGCAGTAAGAAAAAGGGACGAGACGACGACAAGGACATTGATGAGAAGGAGCAGGTGACAGAAAAGAAGAAGTCGAAGAAAATTAAATTGAAGAAGCTGTTCTCATAGCGTCGAGCGACCCGCGTAGCGCTGTTAGCCGCCAGGTAGTGATGGCGCCAGGTAGTGTTGCCGCCAGGTAGTGTTTGTGATGTGTCCGATGCCGGCGTCGTGATGGTAATTACGACGGGTCGGTGTCCGTTCTTTCATGGTAGAGATGGACGAGTGCCTCCGAAGATGTGATCGGGGTGAGTGTTCTGGGAGCGAGAGGAAAGGGAACGTGTGACGAGATGAAGGGAACAGGGGACGAGATGAAGGGAACGGGGGACGAAATGAAGGGAACGTGGGACGAGATGAAGGGAACGTGGGACGAGATGAAGGGAACGTGGGACGAGATGAAGGGAACAGGAAAGGAAGAGGGAAAGAGCGAGAGAGAGAGGGGGGATAGAGAGAGAAGGAAAGGAGCAGTGCGAACCTCAACGCGTCCTGCCTGTATGTGTATTTTAATCGGGGTTAGTAACGGCGTGACATCTTTGTTACAGATGTCGCGCTTCGTTTCTATGAGTTCCGGCTTGAGTACCGTATTTTATGAATAAAAGTACGGATAGTCTGTTTTTCATGACGGCTAAAAGTCTTGCATATGAGCCTGTGTGGGTGTATTTTAGAGTGTAGGAGGGTATAAATGAGGGTGTCGTCGCCGGGTTCCGCTCCCGGGGTTTGTGGCCGATTTCACCATTGTACTGCATTCCATTGGAGCACAGATATGGCGTTTGAGAAGGTGAACAAATATATTTTATCAGTGTATTTCGCGTGCGCTTTTGGTCGACGATCCTGCAACGCAGGCCGGTCCGGTTCGTTATAGAACGATCAATGAAGATGGGGCGTTTTGTCGTGTGAAGTTTCGTGAGATACTGTGCCACATCAAATATTTTCCAGGCGTCCACACAGAGTGTATGTATATAGGCGCTATATTTGAACGCATGGAACCCCGGGTAAATTTCCATGGCGGTTTCTAATTATGTAACGTTATTTTACCATGGTCACTAACCGTAATCGAATGTCATGGAATGGCAACCAAACGTTCGTTTCAATAGAATGCCAGGAGAATTTGTATTCTAAATCAATATGGCGGCTTTGCTCTGTCAATTATAAATTACCAAACAACGACCGAGACCGGCCAGTGACTGAAAATGTCAGCTGGGTGGAACTTTGTAACAACACAATGAGGAAGTTGTTCACGACTGGGCTGGCAGTTCTGGAGGCGACATATGTGACAAATATGACGTCTGTGAGCAGAGAAAGACCACGGCTCCTGGCAGGGTCAAATTTCAATACTTTTGTCGACGCTACTCTCAACGAGTTCCACAGTGCCCGTTACAAGTCGCCGACTGTGTATTATCACCACCCGTGCTATAAACACAGCTCGACAGCCCGCTAACGCCCTATCTCTGGGGCCTCTGCCTCCTCCACCGCTCTGTCCACTCACTCTCCCCCTCTCTCTGTCTAGAAGGCGCTCTAGGCCCTCTCCCTCGCCCCACCCACCAAGCTCCCCGTCCCGCACCGCCCGGAGTCCCGACCCCCCGGAGTCCCGCACCCCCCGGAGTCCCGCACCCCTGGAGTCCCCCCCCCCCCCGCCCGGAGTCCCG